>JABUQX010134281.1:12500-21009 GCA_015478945.1 Trachelipus rathkii | reverse complement strand
TCCAACTACACTCTGCATCATCCGTTCCCTTCTCATCCAACACATACCCTGTAGTTCAGGCTTTTATAATAGGTAGTGAGGCTGCCTTCAATATCATCCAATATAATGTCTCACACTGAATTGTCCTCTACCACAACTATAACCTTACTCTTATCTACGTTTACCAAACCCCTCCTTTACCCCGCCAAATTCCTCCACCAACTTCTCTCAAACTCTCTTCTGTATTCCGCCACAGAACCAAATCATCCGCATACAATAGGTAGGGTACTCCTCCACCTTCCATTCTCCATCATTCTAAATATCCTTGTCACCCATGTAATGTCGCTCATATATAACCCCATCCATACACATATCAGGTCAAACTAAGGTTGCATACCAACCCCACTCGCATAACCTGCCTAAACCAATTGCCGACATCATTTAGCTTCACGTTTAATTATCGTCATACATACTTTTGATTCCATTCAGAAGCTCTACCACCAACACCATATATCACTAATACCCGCCATAAAGCCTCTTATTACTTCTATCATACGCCTGTTGTAAATCCATAAAACCTTAAATATAATTTATTCTTCTCTCCCCTATTTTCTCAACCATTTGTTTCAAATGTAAAGATTTGATCCACACACTCTCTACCACCTCTAAACGTACCTTATCTACCACCGTCCCTCTAGTCGCTTTCCGATGCACTCTTCGACCAAAATACCGTAGCAAATACCTTCCCTAAGACTCAATAAACTATTCCCCAGTACTTAAGAAGCAGTTCCCTTTTTCTCCCTTACCCTTACAGTATACAAGGGTTCCAATCTCTTGGAACTTATACCCTCCATAAACTTTTACTGGATTGCCAAATCCAACCAATCAATCACCATCTCGCCTCCGCTCTTGTCACTTCTAATTAGTAATTTATCTCCTATATCTCCAGTAGATTTAAGCTCATTCTTTTCAACTTTTCTCACCCGTACCTCCATTACCTCCTCCTACTAATAACCTCATCCCCCAAAATACCTTATTCCTTCTTGCACTATCAACCAGCACACACAAATTACCAATATCATCACACGAGCACATTGCAGATACTGAAGTGCTCTTTCCACATCCCTCACAATAACTCATTTCTACCAGTTACAAAAGCACTATCCCTTTTCCATTAATCCAAGCAGATTCCCCTTATTCTCATTTTAACCTTTCGCGCCTTCCAGAAGACATTTCCGTATTTTTTATATGTCCTCATTTATCCTCTTTCCAAACTGTTTCATTTACCTCTTTGTTTTCTCCTATTATATAGTTTATGTTGTATTTTTTATCTTTCCACAGCATATTCTTTCTCTTTGAAAGTCCTACTATTTGCTTTTAGTACATTCAAACCACGCTTCTTTTTGTTTTAACCGCTTACACTCTTCTATATACTCCAAAATTATCTATGTTTGTTAACATCTTTACTTCCTACTTTAGAAAAGAGTCCACACATCCTCCTGCACCACTAATTGCTTCCTCATCTTCCACTCCCAGATTTGCTCCAGTAATAGTATCCTGTTCACATTCAACCGAGATTTACTAGTTGAGCGCTCTGTTAGCAACTATCCTTATTCTCTTGCTCACTTAACTTCACTCTGACACCTACTTCCTTCCACTCTTCTTCACCCACCTCTCTCCATCCAAGCCCTGCACTTAATGTCTGTCTTCTTGCAAAGATAGAAACAAACATGCTAATGATCCGATAATCCCATTCCAACCCCTCACTGATTCAACATCCAATCCTTAACGTTTCTTAAAGATCTCCTTCTTGTTGCCACTTCTAGCGAAGTTCAGCTTTTTCACCCCGATGGCCTACCTACACCAACTCTAGTATACTCATAATATTTTTGTGTTTAAAGAAAGTATTACTTACACACATACCTCTCTCTCTTCACAGAAATCACTCACCTTCCTACAGTCTCCTCTTCATTTTCTCCCCCCACCCTAAAACCACCTGTGTTCTTATCCTTGATCACCTATCCAAACTATTTATATCACCCAGAAATCAATCTGAAAACCCTACTCACCCCATCCAGAACAACATCATTCACCACGCACTGTACTCTTCAACGTTTTCAGATGGAGCACATAGCTGTCACAACCACACACACCTTGAGATTTTCAAACTTAAAATTTAGTCATTTAGAAATTTAGACTCATACACACAAAGTTCAACATAGCTTTGTACCAGGTCACTACTAAAATTGTAACTCTTCTCTCCCTCTCTCATTCTTCTTCCACACCAGCACGCACACACTTCAATATCACACCACTTAATTTCACCTTTTCCTCTTTTTTTATTGTTTCAGTCACAGCGAGAAATCACCTGTTCTTTCTAAATACATCCAACACTCCTCCCTTCTCCTCAACATTTATTCTCTTGACATTCCATGTACCCATTCATACAATTCGCCGAAAGTTAGGTCGTTTACGGCGATCACAATATCTCGAGGCATGCATCAGCATTCCTAGCAAGAGAGATAGGTGGTAGTGGGCAGCCAACCCTACTACCACCACAGTCCCTTAGTCGACTTCTACGGCACGCAGGACATACGATGGGAAATTTTCTCCCCCGCACAGGGATATGAGTAGTAGGGATGTCTGTAAGGTGTTATCTAGAAGTGGGTGTGTACTTTAATCATGTGGATATGATATGTGGATAAATGGTGGATAGTAATATGTTGCCTGGAGGATGAGTGTGGGAAGAATATGAACGCACAAGAGAAAGACGCACCATTAAAAATGGGAGGTATCATCGTTCGAGTATGCGTGTGTACTCTCCCTCATATATATATAAATTTATTATTATTATTATTACATACATATATATATATATATATATATATATATATATATATATATATATATATATATATATATATATATATATATATATATATATATATATATGCCGTAATAAAATTTATTGTAATATATTGCATACAAAAAGCTAAAAAAAATTCCTGTTACAAGTTTTATGCTATCCTATAAATCAAAATATATTATCTTGTCTAAATATATAAACCTACCGTCCTCAAATGTAGTGCCACTTCACCTACATCAAATCACTATCTATAGCGCTAGAAGACTGTTCATTATCAACATTCAATAATCTCTTCAGTCACTCTGCTCAAATGTCGTTTGCTTTACGAAAGCTATCTCCTTCATTTTATATGTTTTTATTACGACAATCCTAAATGAGCAACGACTCATATTTAAATCTAGATTTCTCTAAGTCAATCTGCAAGGTTTAATCCTCCTCTCTGATTTTACTATATTTAAAGAATTTTTCTTTCTCAAGTAACAACTCTTACCATAATTATTGTTATTTCTGATAACTTATATCTATTACTCTCCCAGAGTTCAGACCAATTTGCAATTTTGAAACTAAGCCTCTCATGTCATTTTAATCTAATAATAATTCTCTTGGCTAACCATTTAAGCTTTAAAGTTTTCTGCAGTCACCAGACATTTTGTTTCTCTTATTCATTGGCTAGTACTTCTTTCATCTCTTCTCAACGAACATCTTTCTCTTCCTTTATTAATCATTTTTCTACTAATCAAATAATGAAAAATTATTATCATTCACTCTCTCCATTCTTCCTTTTATATTTGTTGTCTGTATATTAAAGATCATAAAACTCCATAAGCAAACTATTCTTCTATCTTGTCAACTATGAAAAGTTCCAAACTAATGCAAATATAACACTCATTACTTATTGCTACTTCATATAATCTAAAGCAAATTAACCAAATGAAAAAATAGAGGGAGAGTACACGCATACTCGAAGCGATGAAATTACCTCCCATTTTTAATGGTGCGTCTTTCTCTTTTGCGTTCATATTCTTCACACACTTATCCTCCAGGCAACATATTACTGACCACCATTTATCCACATATCATATACACATTCTTAAAGTACACACCCCTCTTCTAGATAACATTTTACAGACATCCCTACTACTCATATCCCTATGTGTGGGGGAGAAAGAATTGCCCACATCGTATGTCCTGCGTGTCGTAGAAGCCGTGACTAAGGGACGGGGGGGTAGCTAAGGCGCCCACTACCACCTTCGTCTTTCTTGCCAGTGTAATTCTACCACATATCTGAGATGATCTCACAGTTGTCTTAAATTTTTAATTTAGCTTGAAAAATGATAGGAACAAAATTCGTTCGCGAAAAATGTTATCTAATGTTTTGGTAATTAGTATAATTTGCATAACTTCGTATTGTGTTAAATTTGCTCGCTGTGACTGAAACAAAGATGAAAGGAAACGGTGAAAATAAGTGGTGTGGTGTGAAATGTGTGTGTGCTGGTGGGGAAATGGGGGGGGGGAGAGAAGGAGTTGCAATTTTGATGAGTGACCTGTGGTACAAAGCTATGGTAGACTTTGTGTGTGTGAGTCCTAGAATTCTAATGGTTAAATTTAAGTTTGAAAAGGTCAGTATGTGTGGTTGTGATATGGCCATCTGAGGGAAACGTTGAAGAGAGTACGATTTTTGGGATAATTTAAATGATGCTCTGGATGGGGTGAGTAGGAGCTTCAGATTGATAGTGTTGGGGGACCTGAATGGTTGGATAGGTGATCAAAAAAGGGATGGTATAACAGGTGGTTTTGGGGTGGCGGGAGAATGAGAATGTGGTAAAGGTGATTGATTTCTGTGAAGAGAGGCATGTGTGTAAGTGTAATACTTTCTTTTAAACACAAGAATATTCTATTTATAAGTATACCAGAGTTGGTGTAGGTAGAGATGGTATCGAAGTGAGTGCATGATTGATTTTGTGTTAAGAAGAAGGAGATGTTGAAGTATGTGTTGGATGTTAATCATTAGTGAGGGGGTTTAGGAATGGGATTATTGTGGATCATTATATTGTTCTATAAAATTAAGTTAGTGGGGGGCTTGGATGGAGAGGGAGTGTGATACGAAAGGAAGTAGGTAAAATTAAGAGTGAGAAGTTAAGTGAACAAGCAGGGAGGCTAAGTATGTGAGAGCGCTCATAAATCGGTTGAATGTGAACGAGTTGATAATGAACAAATCTGGGGCAAACAAGGGAAGCAATTGTTAGTAGCAAAGGAAGTATGTGGAGATGAGCTAAAGTAGGAAGTGAGAAAGTTAATGGAATGTGGAATGAAGAGGTGATGAAAGGGTTAAATAAAAAGAAGCATGGTTGAATGTAAGTACTAAAAGCAAAGATGAAGTTTCAAAGAAAGATGCTTGGAATTTATATAGGGAGGAAAAAAAGAAATACTAAAAGGTGCATACGTAGGGAGAAAACAAGAGGTAAATGAATAGTTTGGAAGCAGGATGAATGATACAAGGGAATAGAAGCTCTTCTGGAAGGAAGTGTTAAGAATGAAAATATGTGGGGAATCTGCTTAGAATAATGTGAATAGGGATGGTGCTTTGTAACTGATGAAGTGGATGAGAGAGAACAATTTTAAAATTCAAATAATATTAAATAGTAATTTATTTTTGAGGTAAGAAAATAAGGTTTGATGGCAAGAAGGAATAGGTATTTTGGGATGAGGTTATTAGTAAGAAGGAGGTTACGGGTAGAGTGAGAAAGTTTGAAGAAATGGTAAATCTGCATAGATGAAATTACTAGTGAATGATCAAGAGCAGAGGCGAGATGGTACTGATTGGATTTGGAAGTTGTGTAACAAAGCGTTTATGGAGGATAGTTTCGAGGGATTGGAGGAGTAATAGTACCCTTATATAAGGGTAAGGGAGATAAGGGGAACTGTAGAAATTATAGGGGAATAAGTTTATTGAGTGTTGTAGGGAAGATATTTGCTGGTATGGTCGAAAGACTGCGTCGAGTGACTGAGGGACGATTGGTGAAGAACAAGGTGCGTTCAGGAGTGGTAGAGGTAGTGTGGATCAAATCATAACATTGAAACAAATGATTGAGAAAATGAGGGAGAAGAAGAATAAATTGTATTTAGGTTTTATGGATTTGCAACAGGCGTATGATATGATTAATAGGGAAGCTCTATGGCAGATGTTAGTGATATATGGTGTTGGTGGTAGGCTTCTGAATGGAATAAAAAGTATGTATGACGATAGTGGAATAGTGTGTAAGAATAAATGGTGTCAATGGTGATTGGTTGAGGATTAATAGCGGAGTGAGACAGGGTTGTGTTATGTCTCCTTGGTTATTCAATTTGTATATGGATGGGGTTATGAAAGAATTCAAAGTGGGGATGGCAGGAAATGGTGTTAGAATGATGGAGAATGGAGATGAGTGGAGGGTGCCCTACCTATTATATGCGGATGATTTGGTGAGTGAGAATCTGAAGAGAGTTTGAGAGAGATTGGTAGATGGATTTGGCAGGGTATGTGCAAAAGGAGGGGTTTAAGTAAACGTAGATAAGAGAGTAAGGTTATGGCTTGTCAGTGAGGACAGTCCTCAGTGTTAAGGTTAGATGATGAGCAGCTGGAGCAAGTGTCTGAGTTTTATAAATATTTAGGGTATGTGTTGGATGAGAAGGGAACGGATGATGCAGAGTGTAGTAGGAAAGTTGTGAATGGCAGGAAGGTTGCTGGTGCAATTAAATCGTTGGTGAATGTAAAGGGACTAAGTCTTGAGTGCGCTAGAATCTTACATGAGGGTATGTTGTTACCTGTGTTATTGTATAGTAGTGACCATGGTCTGGAATAAGAAGCAATAGATCTAAAGTTCAATGTGTTCAGATGGACAATCTTAGCAAGTTAGGTGTGAGAAGAACTGATAAAAGGGAATGAAACGTGGTTAGAGAGTTGTGTGGTGTGAAGAAAGGGATAAAATGAGAGAATAAATGAAAGTATAAGTTGAGATGGTTTGTCATGTGGGAAAGGATGAATGATAGTCGGTTGTTGTTTAAGCGTATGTGCGGATGTATAGTGGTGACCGGCTGGGAGACCGAAGAGAAAGTGGATTGAGCGGTGAACGAATGTCTGAGAGAAATGTGAGTTTGGCAGAGGCGAGAATAAAGGTGCATGATAGAGAGAATGAAGCGGGGTTTTTGTATGGGGTATGGCTTCAGGGCCCACTTGGGCCATGGATGAACCCTACATTGGACGATATGCCATTGTGAGAGGGTCCGTCGCGGTCCCATGATGCCTCTAGGGTGGATTTTCTGTCTGTGACGAGTTCTCACTAATGGTACAAGACGGCAAGGCTGGGCTTTCCTTTCACCTTTGTCATATTCTTCTACTGCTTTTCTTTTCCGATGCATGACACGCACCTTACCCCCAGTCTTGGGGCAAAGAGGAAGATAAAGAAAGAAAGAAAAAAAAATTACGTTGCTCTTTCCAGTAACTCACAATTTCAGCAAAATAAATGAAAGTGATTAAAACTTACCAATGGTTTTCACTGTGTCATCAATACCAGTAGTATAAACAGCATCGTCTTTGATGACAATAGCCGTTACTTGATTACCATGACCTGTTCCTTCTATTCGGTCATTTTCGCCTATAAAAAAATGAACAATATGTAACATCTTCAAAAAAAACTTTTGAAAATAGCCTATTAAGGTTGTATCAGATGAAGAAACTTAATTATATGGCTAACTTTAAAATAATAAAATGCTAAAACAAATAACATTATAACTCATTTGTGAATCTCTGCTGCTATATTGTTAGTAATTCAAATAATTTCAAGAAACTTAGTTTATTAATCCATTATTTCTCAATGAACTTAAGAAAAGAAAAGAAAACGTTAAAATCTAAAATGAAAAAATGTTCTCTGGAACTACTTTAAATACACTTTCCTAGTTTCTAAACATACAATTTTTATAGCATCTGTGGTAAAAAAAAGGCCAGGGATCAATATACGATCCATTAAAGTTAGAGAACATCAATTTAGTTATCTGATTACATTAGAGGTTACATGACCCGATACATGACTTTTAAGTATGAACGTCAAAGGAAGTCGGAAAAATAGAAACTTTACCAGTTGAATACATGTAGGAGTAAGAATTTCTTCTATCATTACAAGAAATCGATTGTAAATAAAGTGTATTCGGTGTAGTAAAAAAATAACCTAGTGCATACTACACAAGTATATTTATTTATTGTCCAACTGAACTGGTAAGCTTCATTCAATATAAATTATTTTATTTTGAGTATAACACCTACATCTATATTATAACAAAAAGAAAACCTTTCAAATGGCTAACCAGTTTCTCTGTTCCAAACTGTCACTGTGCCATCCATTCCAGATGTGTAGATGGTAGAGGTATCAGGAGACAGTTCCATTCTTGTGATAGGCTTGTTATGACCCTTTTAATAAAAAAAAAAAAAGTTAATTTTTTAATAAACCACGATGATAAACGAACTATTTTAAAAATATATGGATACGGTACAATTATTACAATTAATCAATTATTAAGTGATTAATTTTTGCTTTATATTAACTAATAGCAGATTTATGAACTTGTCATGAAAAATATTTCAAAAAATTAAATATTTTTGTAACTTTTAGGAAATAAGATTTAAGACAA
>JABUQX010134281.1:0-7500 GCA_015478945.1 Trachelipus rathkii | reverse complement strand
GCTGCAGCCCCTCCAAATTAAAAATGCCAGGCATAGGATGTTGATAGAAATATGAAATTTTTGTCAAAGTAAAGTGATCTGAATTTTTTTTTTTAAACAATTTAGTACATAAAAAATTAGGTAATCAATTAAGAAAATAAAACAAAGGAATCCTTTTTTCCAACTGCAAATTGTGCGGATTATTATTATTTCAAGTATATTCCAGTTAAATAAAATTTGGGCTCTACTTTTGCGGCCCTAAAATAAGCCAATTTATTAATTTCTTAAAAAATAAGATCAAAATTCTAAAGGGAAAAAAATAAGAGAATTCAAAATTTCTATAGTACTATTTAACATTTCTTTCAGTGGACATCCAATATTTCATAGCAAATTGGAAGTTTTTCTCATATAAAATTAAGGTTCAAATGTTTACAGGAGTTGCTTTTAGATTTGTCCATGCGAATTGTCCTTCTTTGTACTTTGTATAAGAGAAGTCAGAGGACCACTAAAGTCAGTTTATTCGCAATTTACGGGGGGGGTTAGCTTGTGTTTATTTTTTTGTGCGAGAAAAGAAATAACATAGTAAAAATAAATGCAAAAATAATTACCCGATATATGTTATGTGAATAATTAATATATATATATATATATTATATATATAATATATTATATATATTATTATATAGTGATAGTATATATATATATATCATATATATATAAATTATAGAGAGAGAGAGAGAGAGAGAGAGAGAGAGAGGAGACCTAATGCATAGGTGTAACCAGCAATAATGTCTGTTCGTCGCTTCCGCGTATTTGGTTTCTTTAATTCTGACACTTGTACCCCAATACAATTTTATTTTTAGGCTTTGGCTTTACAGAATGTGTTCGCGAATGCAGTGCCCAATCGATATTTATAAAAAAAAACAAAAGTCTATTAATTTATGCACCACATTTACCACCATAGAATACTCAAAAAATTAGGTAATAGCTCCGTCTTGAAGATAATCCGTATCAATATTGATATTTTAGAAAAGATAACTTGGATTTTATAATATTTCCATCTAAGAGAGTTGACATGTCCTTTTAATTACAGAATGTGTTTGAATGTATGCCATCGATATTAAAAAAAAATGAAGAAGAATCATAAAAAAAGTTGAATTTATGCATACACTTTACACATAAAATATAAAAAATTATTTACTAGATTGTCTTTATATATATATATAACTATATACTCTATATATATAATGTATTATATATATATATATATATATGATATATATATACTTATATAATATATATATATATATATATATATATATAAATAAACCTTACAGCCCCCTCCTTGCCAAGTTTACACGAGCCGCCACGGTATTATTTATAGATATATATATAGTAATACCTATACGTAGTACTAGCTCTTATATGTGTACCTTATACGGTAGGATCATTCAGTTAGAGCATCTATGCAGAAGTATTATCTACTATAGTAAGTGATTATATATACTATAGGTCAACCCTTTATTGGTACCTAACGTAAGTAACTACATATACCTAAGAGACCCACTCAGCTATACATCAAATAACTTTGGTGTGGGCGTAGCTGCGGCGTTATGATTCAAACCACTGATAAGCTTATACAGCAAAAAATTATTACAAAAAAAAAAAAAAAAAAAAAAAAAATCTCTCAAAATTTCTCACTAAATAAACATTAAACAAAAAAAAAAATGGACATATTTTTGAATACGTTAACCTCAATGTTATTTACTTGCCAGTGACCCCGGTTAGGCCAAACACAAACAATCCAACCTTTCTTTCTTTTCGTTCTTATACTAGAACATATTTGATAAAATAAAGATACATAAAAAAAAAAACTTAAAGAAGGGTAAACTGACTTACGGTTGCTATAAGACATCCTATTTCACTCCTCTAACTAAAAATAATACTACAAACTGCATACGAAAAACAACCGACCAAATGCAACCACAGTAATGTGACTCATAACAAAGACTCAAAGAGGAAAATTATTTTGATCATTTATAAAAATAGCGAAGTTGCCCATTTCCATTTTCTGTTAGCACAGTGTGTAAAGATTATTATAGTAGAGATTTTAAGGTAACAATTTTGATTCACTGCGAATTACCAAATAAGGAAACATACAAGTTCATTATCATGAATTTTGAAGTACTTTATTCATTAATCAAATTATTATCAATACATGAAGTGTGAACTGTTATGAATCATAACATTTTGCTGTCTAAATAGAATTATTTCACAATAAATTCATTCTTTAGACGTCCATATATATATATATATATATATATATATATATATATACTTTAAATGTATTTGTATATATATATATATATTAATATATTCATTATACATATTGGTATCTGTGATTTGTGTATTACATATATTATATCTGGTTATATTAAATTATTATATATATATATATATATATATATATATATATATATATATATATATATATACTGAAGTGTTTTTCTCAATTTTTGCAGCAGTTCATATCCTAGAGGGCAGATTTTTAAATTTGAATTTCTTATATTTTTTTTACAAGATTTACCAAAAAAAATTGAATTATATATACTCTAATATTCTTTCTTTCTTTCTTTCTTTCTTTCTTTCTTTCTTTCTTTCTTTCTTTCTTTTTTTCTTTCTTTCTTTCTTTATCCTCCCTTGTCTTCCCAGTAGATGTGGAGTAGGAGTGTGCAACATACCCGAAAAATGGGACAGTTAAATAGAAGAGCATGACATCAGTCGAAAGGAAAGCACCCTCTTACCATCCCCTCCATACTCTTAAGTGAGAGCTCGTCACAGTAAAAAGAAATTCACCCAAGGGCTTCACAAGACCACGACAGACCTTCACTGTGGTATCTCGTCAATGTAGGTTTCATCACCTTGGCCAGGCCAACAAAAAAACGCCATTCAGTCCTATTATGCGTCTTTCATCTCGTCCCTGCCAAACTCACATTCCTTTCCTTCAAACATTTTTTTACTGACTCAACTGACTCAATCCACTTTTTCTTTGGTCTTACAGCAGGTCGATTCCCAGCACATTCTACATATATCATCTTAACCAACAGACTATCATCCAACCTTTCCATATGACCAAACCATCTCAATGTATTCTAGTTTATTCTCTCATTTACTCTTTTCTTCATACCACACAATTTTCTAATACTTCCATTCCATCTCACACCTAACACGTCTTTATGATTATCCATCTGAACACATTGAATTTTAGATCTATACCTCTTACACCATACCATAGTTTCACTAATATACAATAACCAGGTAAAACACTATCTCATGCAAAACCCTGGTGAACTCAAGACTTAGTCCCTTTGTATCCACCAAGGATTTGATTGTACCAGCCACCTTCCTACCATTCACAACTTTCCTACTACACTCTACCTCATCCGTTCCCTTTTCATCCAACATATATTCTAAATATTTAAATTTAGACACTTGCTCCAATTGCTCACCATCCAACAAGATCTCATACTACGGACTCTCCTCATCCACTACCATCACCTTACCATTACCTACATTTACTTTCAAGTTCATCGTTTTACACACCCTACCAAACCTCTCCACCAATTCTCTCAAACTTTCTTCAGATTCGCCACACAAACCCAAATCATCTGCGTACAATAAGCATGGCACCCTCCACTCTCTTCCATTCTCCATCAGTCTAACACCTTCCCTTACTACCCATACCTTTAATCTTTTTCATCACCCCATCCATATACAAATTAAATAACCAAGGACACAAAACACATCCCTGTCTCACTCCAATACCAATATTAAACCATTCACTTTCAGCTCCATTTATTCTTGCACACGCTTCACTATCGCCATACATACTTTTGATTCCATTCAGAAGTCTACCACCTACACCATATATCACTAACACCTGCCATAGAGTTTCCCTATTAATCCTGTCATACGCCTGTTGCAAGTACATAAAACCTTAATGCAATTTATTCTTCTTGTATCTCATTTACTCACTCATTTGTTTCAATGTGAAAATTTGATCTACACTTCCTCTACCACTTCTAAATGCATTTTGTTCTTCGCTAATCAGTCCCTTATTCATTCGATGCACTCTTTCAACCAAAATGTCCTCAACTCATCATATATCTTCCCTACAACATTCAATAAACTAACTCAATCCTCAACCCTCTTGATTATTTATTCCATCGCTAGAAACAAAGTAATCATCCCAAGACTAATTCATATACTTTTCACTTTCCATACCATCTCAAACCTTACCCAAACCTCATCGTATACTTATGAATAACTCTTGTGCCCGAAGAATATTTTTACTTACACACATAACCTCTCTCCTCTCATTGCTCACTGAAATTAATCACCTCTCTACCATTCTCTTTCTCCCGCAACACCAATGGCACCTGACTACTCCATGCCACCATCCATTTTTTGATCAGTACTACCCCTATTATCACCCAGCCTTTAAGTGATACCAGTAAAGCTAATACCATATCTTCACCTTTTCTTAAAACATCAATTCAGATTCAGATTATCAAAGAAAATCTCACTCTCCTCTAATATACAATCAACAAAGCACATATTGAACTGACTTTACAGTAATATCATAGAAGCTAGGTTCTTTTTCAATTTATACCAATATAATTATGATAATTATTAAACCATTGAGATTCTACTACTCACTCACACATAACAAAAATAATCCACGTACATATAATCATTAATATATGTCACAGGTACCTAATCTATCAGAATCTCAAAGCCGTCTTCTCTTTCCCTCTTCTATTCCTCTCTACACTCCTAAGCATACATGCCAAACAACATTTCACCCAACTATATCAACATATACGTACTTCTCTGTTTCCTTTCATCGTCTTTGTTCTCCAGACCACAGAATAATGCATAGTAAATCAAATTTCATCTTTTCTAAATACACCACCAAACCTTCTCCGTCAACCTGAATTAATTCCTCTTCTACTAAATAACCCATATGAACCCAGACAGAGATTCATTACAAGTTTTATGTCAAATAGAATAAGGTCGCCTAACGATGGTCTCACGTGACCCAAACTCACAACCGAAGGAACACTGCATACGCATTTCTAGAGAATAAGTGGTTAGTGGATCGCCACCAAACTACCACTTGATCCCCATTAGGTCACCAGATCTACGTTACATGCAGAACGTTTGACAAAACATATAATAAAAATATAAATAAACAATAAAATATGAGGAAATTATAGAGGAATCAACACCCCCCCCCTCACACACACACAGTAGGGATATAGAAGAAAGACATTTCATATAAATATGATAGCAAATCAAGTGGTTCATATGGTGTTATTTGTGATTCGGAGAAGTCTTAACTCCCGTGTATAAGTAAGTAGAGATTGGTAGGGTATGTACAGCGAAAGAAAGGGGCGAACCATTGCGTCACTGGAGTGTCATGGAAACGTTATACCCTGCTTCCTCAAAATAAGACCCAATGGTAAGAAATACTGAGTTATAATCCCCATCCTTTAAGAGAGCTTTACTTCCTGTACCCATCTTATGTATTGCCTCATTAACCTGGACACGGCAAAACATTAGTATAATTTTATAGGATAATATACTATACAACCGCATTACAAATAAGAGATATGCCCACCAATACAAGGATATATATATAAATAAGTATATAGTATAATTATATATAAATATAAATTATATTTATATATATATATATATATATATATATATAATTATATATATATCTATATAATATATATAATAAATATATAGATATAACATATAAAATATAAAAATAAAATATATAAAATAAATAAAAATATAAATAAATAATAAAAAAATAAATAAAATAAAAATAATAAATAAATATAGAGACAGAGATAGATAGAGATTCAAACATAAAGAAACAAAAAAAAAAACACCTAAGAACCTCCCACAATACAACCAAAAAAAGTGGGTTAAGTTATGTTAACCCCAAATAAAAAAAACAATTATCTAACCTTTTCATAATAATAAATCCATAAAATAGGTTTTGACTATAGACGACTCTGTACTCGCACCGTTCCCCCAAATTTGTCACTACCAAGACCGATGAGTTCGCCAATATTCTCTTTCAATGATAATAGTGCGAAGGACCAGCACGCATCATCACACACACCCCACCACACAACTACAACCACAACCACCCAATCAGTGTAAAAGTGAGCAAACTCATATGATACATAGATGTTTGGTAGCGGAGAGATACGACCACCGAGCCCACAAACCATTTGAACTTGAGTTTAACCGAAACCATGACCTGACCTGACCTGACCTAATCTCACCTTATTTCACAAGTTTAAAATTTTCTCCTTATTTTTAATTTTTATTTTTTAATTTATTAGATTTTTGCCGAGAAGGAAGGAGGAGGGAGTCTCAGGTGCGCGGTACAGAGTATACAAAGATGACTATGAAGAACTCTTCACTTCTTCAGGCAATGTACAACTTCTTTAGATTAAACGACTCTTTTAATGAGTCATAATGAGTTTATAATAAATTATGAAAATACTTTTTTCTTTCCTGCGTTAAAGTGTTCGCCTGAATTCAAAAATGTATTCAGTTTTCCCTCTCCTGTAATAGTCATAGTTCTTTTAGAATACAAAGAAGATATATCAAGAAAAATTAAAATTCTGAACAGGAGCCCCGTGTTCAAATAATATTTATTTAAAAAAGGTATATTAATATTAACCTCGTGAGTGATAAGTGGCGGCTCGTGTAAACTTGGCGTGGAGGGGCTGCAGGTATATAATATATAATCTCAAAAAAAAATAAGCCCAAATATGACTCTGCGAAACAATATACTCTATATTACATAAATTACTAAAACACAAAATAATAACATTGCAGCTATTTTACGAAAAATTAGTAAAAACCTTTAGAGCAGTATTAGGTGATGATAGCTTCAATTAATGCATAACCGGTGTAATATATATATGTATATTAGTATTACTAACAAATCTGGCGCTACACATAATTTAGCTATTTATTGTTGTTCAGTGTGGAATAAATTAAGAACTCTTTTTTTCTTTTCGAATATCTTCATTTATCTGTTCTAAAGGGAAATTCATAGTAATTAAAAAACACATAAATACATGCTCTTGAACTTTAGATGGAAACTAGCAATTTATGATGCAAAATGATTTTATTCGTTTTCTTAAAAATATCTAATATCTGGATAGGAATCAGTAGGGATTAACCCCTCATACGTGACTATTACCTTAATTTTATTCTATTTATTGTGTTAAATGTGTGCAATAAATTTATTAGAACTTTTTGTAAAGATATCGATTGCATGTATTCGAACACTTCTGTATATGCAAAGCCTAAAAGAAGGGGAATATTCAGAGGGTGTCAGAAAACAGAACCAATGTCATTGCCTGCCTCCTGAGTCCTCAATGATGTGCCCGTCATCTCCGTTTTCTCATCTCTCCTCACTTT
>JABUQX010134280.1:0-18533 GCA_015478945.1 Trachelipus rathkii | reverse complement strand
AAATCATTTAAGAGGGCTCCCTAAAGGTAATTTTAAGCAGCTTACCGTGGTTCGCATCTAATCTCCTTTGCCTCAAACCAATAAAACTTAAACATAATTGTAGGTTTAATTTAAAGGCACGGCCTCGTACTCAAGCGTATTATATTGTTATATTGTGTAATAGCAAATAAACTAAATTTTTATAAGATTGTATAAATAAAGTCCTAGGGGTCGTTCTTCAGATAATCATTTAGAGCTCCTGATGAACCTCTTAGGCAGTAGTATGTATTGAGGGACGTATCCTCCATTGCACACAAAACCCTAAAAAACTCTTCAATTTTAATGTTCTTTGTGATGTTTGCTTTTATTCTTGCAGAATATTATTTCTATTTAATATTGATTAAATTTTGGAATGATTTAAATTTTTTAAAGCGTAGGTTCAAGCATATTGTATGTGTGTCACATTCTTATAAGCTCTTTTTACTTTGTTTTTGTGATGTTTGCTTTCTAGATGTCATTCGCAGGTAATATAATTTTGGGCAGTTTCTAGGGGGGTAATTGTTTGATGTATTTCCTTTCTACAACCGTAAAAAAATTGACAATTTGATTAGTGATAAGCGTAGTCAAGCTTACTATACAATTATTGTTCTTCTGTCAAACAAAGAGAAATCTTAACTTGTTTAGATTACAGTAATGAGTTCACATAAAAATTTTGACTCAAGGAATTTAGGACGGTGTTTAAGAATCTTTTTGCAGAACCGTAAAAATTTACATTTTGATTTAGTGATAAAGCGTAAGCTCATTTTTGTAATTTGTGAATAGCAAAGAAATCTAAAGTTTGTTATATTGTATATATCCAAGATCAGTATTGTCATACAGTTAGGAAAAATATGGGATTTTAAATAGATTTAATAAATCCGAAAAGTAGGTACCTATTGCTAATTTTTTGTCAGCTTATTTTTTTTATATATAAAACTCTTAAATAATTATCTCTTGGACTTAAATGTATTCATGTTAGATGGTTTCAGATTAGATGGCTCCTGGGTAATTTGGCAGGTGTTTATGATTCTCAGTTGTTGACACCGTAATAGATTATTAATTTACTGTTATGATATAGCGCATTCAATTCTTATTTATTGTTTATGGTGTAATTGCAGAAATCTAGAATTTGTTCAAAATGCGTTCATGTTAGACGGTTTCATATTATAATTTTGGTCTAAGTAAATTGAGGAGGGTATTTGAGGTATCTCCTTTGCCAACCCGCAAACTTTTACCAATTTGATGAAATTAAAGCTAGTCCGCTATTTATTTGTACATGTGTATTAGCAAATAATCTAAATTGTTATAATATGATATTGATGTTTAGCTCCGGTTCAGATAATTATTGAGCAGGTTTTGAGGTGATCGTCCTTTCCCATCCTCAATAATTTACAATTTGGAAGGAGTGATTGAAGGCCCGTTCAAGCATATTTATATATGTAGATTATTCTGTAATAGCCAAAGAAATCAAAAGTTATAATATGTATTTAATGATTAGATCGGCTTCATTAATAATTAGGCTCCTATGTAATTTAGGCAGGTGTTTAAGGTATCTCCTTTGCACAACCGCAAAATTTTTACAGTCAAATGTATGATAAGCGTTTAATCAAGCCTACTTTATATTGTTAATATGTGTTAATAGCAATGAAATGTAACATTGTTATATGTATTATGTTAGATCGATTTTAGAGAATAATTTGGGCCCATAGGTAAATCAGGCAGTACTTTGAAGTATCTTATTTGCCTCAACCCGTAAAAAATTTACAATTAATGTAGTTATTCAAAGTGTAGTTCAAGCTTATTCTTACTTGTTATATGTGTAATCACAAAGAAATCTAAATTGGTATAACATGTATTTAAAATAGATCGGTTCTCAGATAATATTTAGGCTCCTAGGTAATTTTAGGCAGGTTTGGACTGTTCTGAGGTATATTCTTTGCACAACCGCAAAACATTTTACAGTTTGATGTAGTGGTAAAGCGTAAAAAAGCTTATTTATATTATTAAATGAGTAATAGCAAAGAAATCTAAATTTGTTATAATATGTATTCAAGTTAGATTGGTTTTAGATTAATGTTAATTTGGTCTTCTAGGTAATTTAGTAGGTGTTTGAGGTATCTCTTTGCACAACCTGGGTGGTAAAACATTTACAATTTGAAGTTGTAACAAAGCGAATTTAAGCATATTTATATATTTATTTCTGTAATAGCAAAAAAATCTAAATTTGTTATAATATGTATTCATTGTTTTGATCGGTTTCAGTAATAATTTTGGCTCCTAGGTTTTTTTAAGCTGGTTTTTCAGGAATCCTTCTATCCATCCATTAAAAATTACACTGATGTATTTCGTAAAGCGTAGTCAGCCCTATATATATTATTATATGTGTGTTAATAGCAAATAAATCTAAATTTGTTAAAATATTGTATCTCATGTTAGATTGGCTTCAGATAATAATTTGGGCTCCCTAATAATTTAGTCAGGTGTTTGATGTGTTGGAGGTATCCCTTTGCTCCCAACCCCGTAAAAAATTTTCCATTTGATGTAGTGATAAATACGAGTTTTCAGCCTTGTTATATTGTTATAGGTGCAATAGCCAAAGAATCTAGTTTGTTATAATATGAATTTATGTTAGATCAGTTTCAGAAAACAATTTGGGTTTCTATTTAAGTTAGACCTTTGTATGAGGTATCTTCTTGCACAAACCAAATAAAATTTTACATTTGAATTGGAGTAGCAGGCGTAGGTCCAAATTATTCTATAGTTGTATATGTGTAAAAGGTAAAAACAAAAGGAAATCACCAATAAATTTGTTATTATGTATCAAGTTAGCATCGGTATATTCAATAATTTGGGCTCTTAGGGTAATTAAGGACACACCATTGTTTGAGGTTATTGTTTTTTAATGCAACCAACTATTTAAAAATTTAAATTTAATGAATGTCTTTCATTAACTTGCAAACTTTAATGTCTTTATTCATGAAAATTTCCTTCCTTTGTTATGAATTATGACTCATGTTAGACCCGGTTTCAAGAAAATAATTTAGGGCTTCATAGGTAATTTAGTCAGGGGGTTGGAGGTATCCTTCTTGAAGGGTAAAATTTAACAAGGTTAAAGATGCAGCATGTACCTGGAAATTATATTTTAAACATGGTGTGAGAGAAATATATATGTTATAAATATATATTTATATACTAATATAATATTTTATATTATATATTATTATTAATAAATATAAATTATAATGGAGCTTACAAGATTAAGGAAGTTACACAAGGGCGGCTGGGCGTTTGTACATTTATTTCTTAGTTCATATGTATTATTTACTGCTTAATTAATTGTAAAAAAATTTGTTACGCTAGCATATATGCGTTGGTCAGTAGATAATTAGACAAGGTTATGATTTAAAATTTTGTTAAATATTACAATGTTAATGCTAAAATTACAGTTTGAAATGTTTAGAGATATGCTTTGACCAAAGTGCTTAATAGTTACGTTTTTTGTATGTTATGTACGTTTAACCTTTACTCTGTTGAAGTGTAGAGCTTTGTGACTGTAGGCTGTTTGATTCGGTGCTTAAGGTATGCCTAGGTTTGTTTTGTCTGTACATGTTATGTTCTTAGTTTCAGGTTGACTCGTTATGTATGGCTTTATTATAGGAAAACTTTTGCTACCGTTTGCATATGTATGCGGTGATCCGGTGTATGAAAGAACTTTATTTTTATGTTATGTTCTATACAACAGAAGAATACTTATAATATGACCTTTGAATCAAGTAGATTCCAATAGATCAATAGATCAGATAGATCATTTTGGAATGGTAGGAAGGTGATCTGGAAGGGCAGTTCTGAGTTTACTGATTTAAATGATTTTACTGCTTTAAAATGGTTTAGGTAAAAATGCAAATTTTTTTAAGTTATAAACATAAAATGAAAATACATTTTTAGTTAAACAAAAATGTTTTAACAGAATTTAAGCAAAATAATAATAAACAGTTTTTTTAAAATATATAGATTATTTTAAATAATAAAAATTAAAAAAATAAATAAAAGCCTAAAATAAATAAATTAAATAAATAACTTTTTAACCAAAATATTAAATGTTAAAGAATAATAAGGAAAACGTCACTGTCTCTTGCAATAGCCATATTGAATGTTTATATTTAACATGTTGAAAAAAGTGGTAAATGTCTTACAACGATCGTTTTTAAAAAATGATAAACACAACTGCTGACATCATAGAAATAGCAGTCATGTGATCAGTTAGTTAGCTACGAATGAAATGACATTTCAGTAGAAGAATGACGTAAATCGAAAGAAAATGTGCTGGCGTGCGTGTGTGTGTGTGTGTGTGTGGTGTTTTTTTTTTTAGTGAGATGAGTTATATGTTTTGAAATGTAATGGTAGGTGTGCTGGAACCGTCATTTGTGTATCTCAGTGTATCATTATGGTAGATTTGTTATGCTCCTATACATATATAATAATATAATAATAATAATAATAAGAATATTTTTATATTAAGTAAAAATAATAAAAGAATACCGGAATCACAGGTAAATAATAATGAGTAATAAGCATTATAATAATAACTAATAATAAAACTGACTGTTTAAGATAAAAGAACATGATTAAATTAGGTGTTAAAGAATACCGGAACACAAAGTAATAAATCTATTTACCCTTTCTCATGTGTCAAAAGATATTGGGAAGCAAAGTAATAAATCTCGTTTACCCTTTCTCATGTGTCAACAAAATACTTATGGCCGAGAACAAATTAAATAAATCTAATTTTACCCTTCTCATGTGTCAAAAGAATATTTAGAAACAAAGTTAATTAAACTCTCATTTCCCCTCTTTCTCATGTGTCAAAGATATTAAGATTAGATGAGTAATCTCTAGACTTATGATGGGGAGATTAGTGGAGCAAAGAAACTACCAGTTAACTCTGATGCAAAATCCTCTTCTTCAGTAACATATGTAAAATATTCGGCTGGCTGGACTATATACTAATTTATCTTACCAAAGTTCTAGTGTGGACATGGAGGCAAAGTGATCGCACGCATTATTGGTGTTGTGAGATCTGTATCTCTTTTAGGAGTGATAAATTGAGTAATAATAATACATAATACTAAGTAATAATAATAATAATAATAATTAATAATAATAAATATTATAATAATAATTACATAATAATAATAATAATAATAATAATAATATTTTGTGCTGACTTGTGTATAGTAATAATTGAGATTGCTATGTTAACTTCTTCTGCCGGTAAGTTGAAACTTCTAATTTTAGTTACCTTGCTTTTAATCGAAATGCCTGTATGTCAGTTAGCGCTACGGATGAGATCATATTTTTGTTTAGGTTTTCAAAATATTTACAATGTTAATGTAAAATTAAACATTATTTTGGCTCAGATATGTTGTTGATATATTTGGAACATCAACAACGACAACAACGACAACAACAACCAACAACAACAAGCACACACACAACAACAACAACAGAATGTAGCAAATGCAGACATTCTCAAACATCTTTTCTGGTAGTTACTAATTGCAACAAATTGCAACAACAAACGCGACAATTCAACAACAACCTTATTTTTAACGAGCCAAAGAATTCTTATTTTTATGTTATACAACAATATGACTTTAATCAATAGCTCAAAATAGATCAAATAGATCAATAGATCAATAGATCATTGAAAGATGGGAGGGACAGTTTCATTAACTGATTTACTGAATTTTACTGCATTTACTGATTTTACATACAGATATTTGAATGCTAAAAATGCAAAATGTTTTAAGTTATAAACATAAATGAATAAATTTTTTATTGTTAAAAACAAAGTGTATTTAAAAGCAAATAAAAACAAAATAAATAAAATTTTTATAGTCTAAAAAATTTAGCATAAAAAATATAGTTTTAATAAAAAAGACATGGTAAGTTTAAAAAAAACAAAACAAGGATAAATAAAAAGTTTTATGTGTTATGTTATGACTAAAAATAGTGACTTTTAATTCAATGGTAGATCAATAGATCATAGATCAATAGATCATGGAAAGCAGGGCAGGTGGTGCGAAGGCAGTTTGATTTACTGGATTTACTGATTTTACTGCTATTACGATGTTACTGATTTTACTTGATTTACTGCTTTTAAGGATGCTAAAATGCAAAATTTTATAGGTATAAATTTCTTTCCAACATCCTAAATTAATTAGTAAAAACAAAGCAAGCAGGTTCTATACTTTTTAAATAATAATTAAAAAATTTATAATTAGATCAAAGATTGAAAAGCTCGCCAATCTTCAAATTTTTAGTTTAAAAACAAAATATTTTTAAATCAGTAAATCAAATAAAAATAGAACATGTTAATTGAAAACAAAAAATTAAAAAACATTTAAAGAATGAAAACTTTTTAACCTTAAGATTTGAAAAGTTTTTACTTCGGGTATCAGTCATACGAATTTAAATGACATTTTTTAAAAAGAAAACGAGATTTTGAAAAAATAGAAATGTCTGTCTTTGGACTAAACGAATGAATTTACTTAACTCAGCACGCGCAATGTCGTAGTTGTTCCAGCACCGTATCGATTCTTTCTCCATCCTAAACGGAGGCCTCCATCACTTTCTCCTCTTCCGTTCTTGATTCCTACCTGCGAGTTCAGATCTCCCATAACTATCTTGAATTTCACTCTCAACCTCATCATACAACGTTTGTAGTTCTTCGTTAAATATTTCCTTTTCTTCCGCGGGTCTTCCTCGATATAGGGCATATGTTTGGATTATGCTCATGGCCTCTTCCCTCACCTTCACGATCATCGCCATCATTGATTCATTCATTATTCCTATTTCTATTTCGTTCTTGCAGGTAGGTCTAGTTTAACCATAAGTGTTTGTGATACTTGCTTTCAAAACTGCTGGCATAGTTTCACATGTATCCTTCTGACACTTTCGTCCCGTATCTAGTCTCACACAACCCCAACACATCCATGTTTCTCTCATTCATTATCTCAACCGCCTCTTCCTCCACATCTTTCAGCGTACTCACATTTATTGTGACCAATCTATAGAGCAATTCCCTTTTCCGCAGTTCATGATCAGGCCGGTTCGTCGTTCTTGAATCTGTCCTGTTTCGAGGCAATATATTGTTTTAGTCAATGTCCAGAGTACACGACGAGAACATGGAGTTGGGCTTTGTACTCTCTCTCTCTCTCTCTCTCTCTCTCTCTCTCTCCTTCTCTATATATATACTAATAACTAATTCTAATAATTGTTATAAATATATATATAAATATATTATAATAAATAATATATTATAATATATATATAGGTATATATTATAATATTATATATATCGCGGTCTACTCCGTAGCGTGAATTTTCACAAGGAGAGGGCGATTTTATATTACTACAAACTTAACTCACCCACACACACGCGCACACCACACATTACACACTATTCAGCCTTGACAAATGTAAATTTTATATTTTTCTTCCTGAAGATAAACATGGCTCTCTCTCTCTCATATATATATATATATATATATATTATAATATAGAATTATTATTTCAAAATATATATATATAACCCTATGAAGTATATATTTCGCATATAATTATAAATTAGTTTTATATATAGAACTTATGTATAATTCTAAAATAATTCTTGTAGTAATTTCTATATATAAAATATATATATAATTTTATATATAATATAATATATATAATAGTATCTATAAATTATCTATATATATTTATATTAAATATATATATATATATTGATATATATATATATATATTATATATATATATTTGAGAATAAAATAAATAATAGAATTAAATTATTTCAAAATATTTTTTTTTTCTTTTCTTTTACAGAACAGGAAAAAAGAAAATTGTTTAACATATACAAAATATGGATGTTTTATTAAAAATTTTCGATGCCATTTCCGAAAAATACTCTTACTTACTATCACTCGTTTTTAAAGCATAATGTAAAGCACTGAACGAGTTGAGTGCTGCTATTACTTCACATCAAACTAGACATGTCTCAGTACACCGTATGTGAACATTTCTAAGCGAATTTTAATGTAGGCTTATATTATTGGTAATTTGCCAATTTCGGTATTATACGACCTTTGGTTATATAAACATATTTGTTACTTAATAACATTACGAAATAAATTTATAGCACTTTCAGTGACAGAAATTTGCAATGGGAAACAACACAATGTTAAAACGGTTAACGAATGAAAAAACATCACTTTCGAAAACAAAATCTTGCAACTCTAACGATCAACCTGACGCTGAGTCAGAAGCTTGTGCATTTGCTAGCGAAAAATATACTTCCTGGTTATTATGATTACTTTTTATGCATCTTAACCCCAATGTGTTGATATTTGATTAAAAATCATTGAAATATCTTCCATACCTAATAAAAACGATATTACTAATATATACAGTTTTAGTAGTAGGAGGGGTATTCCGGTCGTTGTCCTGTGGCCACCCGCGAACTGCCAGCAGGACCATACCTGGGTTTTTGTTCGCCGTCAATTTTTGTAATACTCAGCTTACCTTCCATGGGGTTTTTAATTCTTTTTTTTTTTTTTTTCCTTATTTCTTTTATTTTTAGATTTTATTTTATTTTTTTAATTTTTCTTTTTGTTTATTTTTTAGATTTTATTTATTTTATTTTTTATATACTTTTCAATTTTATATTTTTTTACTTTGTTATTCTTTCTTTGCGGATTTCCCTCCCCCCCCCTTAATCTGTGGTGGTTGGAAAAGAGAGTATTTTCGGAGTTCACCAACGCGTTTCCGCTTAACCGCAAGGCCCCGCCGAACCGCGCCGAACCGCCCGCACCGCTACGCACCGCACCGCACGCACAGACTACCAGTCATGCGGACCTCGTTTTTTTCCAGCGTCTTCGCATTTCCTCTTGTTTTTCTATAATTCTTTGAATGTTATTATTAATCACAATCGAATGCATCATTAGACAATACATTCCCCCTGTTATATACAACACCCTCATCATCCCAGTCCTTCCCTCCTACCCGTTTCATTCACGTATCCTCTATACCCATTTTACGATTCACCGTTGACTGCTTTATCTGTCTGTGCTCTCCAAGGAGGATTCCCAATCCCCTATACCATAGTTTTCATTGAATCTATTTTCAATTTGCCTTTCACTGTAAGTTGATAATTATTAATATAATATATAATATATATATTATATTATATATATAGATATATATATATATACTTATATATAAAAATATAATATTATATATATTATATTATATTATTATATAAATATATATAATATATTATATTATTATATATAGTTTCTCTTGTACTCTTCTGGTAAGGTTTCATGGTAGTCCGAACCCGAATTGGGACCTTCTTAAGAAATGGCTCACATGTCATTTTATCTTACTACTTAGTCATGTATATGTACCATGCGTTTGCGCATACATGTATATGCATCATGCGCACGCGCATAACATCTTCTATCTTCTGATGCGAATCATCCCACCCACAAGAATGAACAAAGGAATTGTGGGAATTTAAAAAATGTGACCTATACCAGTCACTATCCGAACTGGAACTCGGACCCGTAGCTCTTAAGGAAGTGATATAGGACTTACATCATTTCATGATAAGGAAAAACACATGATAAACAATGTTACTTATATATAAATCATTTTTATACATATCACTAGCTGAAATAGTATTTCCATATTTAAAAGATTAGAAATAAAAGATTTGTGCCATTTTGCATTGTAATATATATGCTATTATATATATATAATAATTATATATATATATATATATTATAAATATATATATATTATATAAAGATATATATAATATATATATTATATATATTATATATATATTAATATATATATATATTATATTATAATATAAATATAAATATTATAATATCACGAGAGAGAGAGAGAAGAGAGAGTAAAATCTGCTCATCATACCATACACACAATACATTAAAAATAACTTACACCTCACACCATACACGCACACCACAACACACACCCGTTACGCTACTTAACACTCACAACACACGCACACCCGCTAGGGTACTTATACACACACACACCACATTACACCCACCCATAGACATATACACTCACATTCTCACCTACAACACATGTGACCTAGGACCACAACACCCACCCTTATATACGACACACCCAACACGTGGCTTTTTACGATCCAAACATGCGCCTGCGCATCTACAAAGCGAGCGAGAGAGATAGAGAGACGAGAATATGAAGAGAGAGAGGAGAGAGAAGTAGAGAAGATGATGAGAGTTCAAGAGAGAGAGAGAAGGAGAGAGAGAGGTAATATATTATAATTATATATATACTATATATATATATATATATTATATATAATATATATATATATTATATATATATATAGATATATATATATATATATATTATATATATTAACCTTGGTTTGACCATGAATTTCGGCCTTGACCTTTGCCGGATACCCTAGTGCCTCAGATCACTACACTAGCTAACTGCACCTACACCCTGAACCTAACCTAACATAACCTAACCTACGCTAACCTAACCTAAGCCTAACCTAACCTAACCTAACCTAAACGTTTAAATCTCATACACCTACTCAACCTAGCGATACACCTACACCTAGCTACACCTATCCTGCACCTGGCACCTTAGCCTCACCCCGCTTGAGCTCATCAGGTAACTGTTAAGCCTATAGCCTTTGGAGGTATCGTGCTACATTCAGAGGTCATGTAGGTACTGACTGTATTTGGCATCATATCCTACTATTTCCATTCCAGTAGGCTCACACGCACACTACACACAACACACAGCACACACACACACACCACAGCACACCACAGCACACGCCCAACACCACACACACACACAACACACACGCACACACACCCACAAACACTTAATACACTTACATTTACACTTACGTACACAAGTTAAAAACACACTAACAACGCCTTTGGTCTTCCAGGGTGACATATGTGAGTAAATCTCAGAATTCTTATCTCGATGTCTTCAACTTTCTGTATTTCCGAGTGGTGTACTGCAAGTCTTCGGGTCTTGTAGCTTTTGACCTTGTGGTTTGGATGTTCAGCTTTGGCGTTCACTATGATATATATATAATATATAATATATATATATTATATATAATATTATATTGATATAATATATAACTAATAACTAATATTATAATAATATATATATATATAATATATATTAATTATAAATATTATATATATTAAATATTATATATATTAATATTATGTATATATATTATATATATTATACTATATTTTCGGTCAACCTGTTGTATTCCAGGGTGCAATTTTGGTCTTGTAGCTTTTTGACCTTGTAGGTTTGATGCCTCAACTAACTTTGAAGGTTCATCTTTTATGACTCATCTTCTTTGATGAAGTCATCTTTGATACCACTATATTGATGATTCAATTTGATGGCTCAACTTTGACGGTTCCCAACCCCTGAGGCCTAGATCAGAGTTAATATTTAATGTCCTACCCCTATGTATAAGCTGCCCGCCAGGACGCAGCGTGATCTCTTCCCGCAAAGGCTGGAGGCCCGCACCGTAGGTGCGACCCGCCGAGCGAATGAAAAATATATACACTATGAGTCATCATTTTTATTTCATACTTAACATTCAAAGAATTCTTTCAAGATTTACTTACACAATTCATTTTTATTTCATACTTTAAACATTTTTTATTAAAAACATTTTCGCGAACCTAAACTGTAACTCATCACAGACCATACATACATATATTTATTAACATATTTTTTACTTTAATACTTTTTTTTACTGCAATACTTTTTAATTTATAAATTTTTAAAAATTTATGTAATGAAGAAAAAACCAGAGCTGTCTGATAAAGAAACATTATTATTTACTACACTGTACGAAATTATTATTAAAACATTAACATTAAATACCTTAAAGCAGTAAATCAGTAAATCGAATTACCATCTAGCCACCTAACACCGAGGGGGGATTAGTATGCTTTTTTACTGCTTACTGCTCTTCTAACTCATGTGTTACTTGCTTGAACTCTGTTAGCTGCTTTAACTTAATGTTTTACTGCTTTTAACCTCACATATTTATTAACCATTACTCCTTAAAAGCAGTAATCAGTAAGATCATAGAGGTGTTACCTACACCACGGGGGGGGCAAATTAGTATGCTCTGTTTACGCATTTTGACTTTTAACCTGTTTTTCTTGTAAATCTTTCTTATCTTTTGAATCTGTTTTCATTGATATAATTTTCTTCTTTAAATCTTTCATTCTTTTGAATTGTTTTAAGTCATATATTTATTAAACCTTATATTTTTTACTTTGTGTTTTAATACTTTTTTTTATTTTTATTATTATTATTTATTTTTATTATTATTTTTATTATTTTTTAATTCATTTTTTTTTATTATTTTTACTTCATCAACAGATACTTAACTCTAACACCAGATTTATCACACACGAATTACTTACACTCGACACAGGATTACACACAACACCACACACACACACACCCCCGCACACTCACTTACACATATATACGAAGCTGATCTAAAACATTTTATGTTTTTAATGTAAAAAGATACATTCATTATTATTTCACTCATCGAATGGAGGTATTTATCCCTCATCAGTTTCTCTAAACGTTCTTATAATAAATCAAATCATTATCTTTGAACAAAGAATTTTTATTAACTGTTATTTGTTTTTGTTATAATTTATTACAATATCAAGTTTTAAAATAATTTACTAAAATTTTATGAAATTTTATTAAACATATAATTTTACGTAACCTAAAGCAAATTAAATCAGTCAATCAGTAAGACCAGCCTAGCACCCTTACGATCAAGCTATGCCCACGTTTTGTTCTATTGGAGCTTACATGCATTACATCATCTTTAGCCGTGTATTAAGTATAAATATAACAAAGAATAATCTTTTAACATGCTTTTTATTAAAATTATCTTTCTCTCAATTTTTATTTTATAATTACAATAATTCATTTACAATCTGATGCCATTTATATATTTTAAAAAATATTTCAAGTTTTAAAATAATTATTTTTTATGTACATTGACAATCCATCCACGAGAAAAACAACACCCGACTCCTTACCAGTACGGCCATGACCTCTCTCCTGTAAAATGTGTTGAACATAACTATATTAGGTCTAAAGTTTAGGGGTATCTTTTTGTAACCGGGCGACTTTAAGCCTAATCCAGTCGAATATATTTTCAAAGACTGACCTCGTTTCTGTAAAATGTGGTGCGATAACTACGTTAGGCCTAAATTTAGGCTTAAAATTAGGATAAGCCTTTTTGTAAACGGGCTCTATTTAATCCTAATACCAGTCAACTCATAATAATCCCGTATAGACAAAAATCATTGTTATTATTATTGGTATAAATATATTTCAAATCTTGAAACATGTTGGATCGGAGATCTTAAGCAAGGCTAAAAGGAAATGTTTCCTTACTTGTGTATTGGTCGGGGTAATCCTTATCTCTATATGGACGCGCATGTGATTGGTCGATAATCTATTCCCATATCCTATTTGAAAATTAAACTTTGTTCTTTAAACTTGTATTTAGACCCCAACTCATTTTAATATCCTTTTAGACCCAAACTGCATTTTAAAATCATAGGCATTTTAGCTGTTTAGCACGGTGCACAGAGTTTATCTGATTTGGTATTAAAAGTTGTTTTTTTACTAAGTGATATCATATTATAATAATACTTACATTGAGGAATATTATTATAATTTCACTAGATAGATAATAATTATTCACTAGTTCATTAAGCTTAAACCAGGGTCGCCTTGAGCCCCACCCGCAAAGTCAGCCAACCCCGCACCCTCTGGTGCGTCAGGGGGGCAAATAGGGGGTGACACGTATCGCCGGTGGAGTGTTAACATCCGGGCTGGCCTACCCCTTCTTCGAAGGTCCAATAAATTACGGTAGCCAATAAAAGGTCAAGGTAGCGGCTAAAAAATTATACCCAAATTTTTACCTGACCTTGACCTTTGACCGTAATTTTTGGCACCTTCGAAGAAGGGGTGTGCCAGCCGGATGTGGAGCAACCGGCGTACGTGTCACCCCCCTATTTGCCCCGGACGCACCTCGGGTGCGGTGGTTGCTGACTTGCGGGTGGGGGTTCATGCTGACCCTGGTGGTTTAGCTATGAACTAGTTGAAATTAATTATTATCTTCTAGTGAAATTAATATCCCCAACTGTAGCTATTTTATAATATGATATACATTAGTAAATTAAAACATCTTTAATATACATAAAAAGAAATTGATGCACCGCTGTACGCTAAAATGACTATGATTTAAAAATGATGTTCGGGTTAAAAGATAATAAATACACAACCTGCCTCAGATACGTTTAAAGAACAAATAATTTTCAAAAGACGATAAAAAATTCTCGACCAATGAATATAGGTACTTATAGAGATAAGGATTCGCGACAATCACAAGTTAAGGGAAAACATTCTTTTTTACCGGGCTTTAAGATCTTACCGGTTCCAACATGTCTTCAGTTGGAATATATTATAAAATAATAATAACAATATTCTTGTCTATCACGGAATTACTTTGACCTGTTATGTAGGATTAAATTACCGTCTAAAAAAGCTTTCCAAATTTAGCCTAAATTTGGCCTAACGTAGTACTTGCACCACTTCTACAGACAAAAGGTCAGTTTAATATATTTGACCTGAATTAGGCTCTTAAATCGCCCCGGGCGGTTACAAAAAAGGATTCCCTAATTTAGACCTCAAAAGTCAGTTTTTCACACATTGTTACAGAAGAGAGGCATGTTTCGTATCTGTAAGGAGTGCGGGTTGTTGTTTTCTCTCGCTGATGGCTTGTTCACTATGTACATAGAGGAATAACCCGAATTATTAAAAACTTTGAAATATTTTTAGTACATGGATGAATAAATAATATAAAATGTAAGTGATTAATTATTATTTTTTATAATAAAACTTAGAATGATTATAATAAAATACATGTTATGTGTTGCTAGAGGAAGAACTTATTTTGTGCTTTTATTATACTTTACTGAATGGCTAAGATGGATGTACTTTAAGCAGTAAGTCTAAATAATAGAACAAAAGTGGCCATAGCTGATTAGAGGTACTTGTGCTAGGGGGTCTGGTCTTTACTGTATTTATACTAGATTTTATGCTTTAAGGTACGTTAAAATCATGTTTTTACATAAAATTTCATAAATTTTAGAGTTATTTTAAATTGATACGTTTATAAAATTATAGAACAAAAAGTACAACAGTAGTATAATAAAATCTCTATTGTATCAAGATTAATGATTGATTCTTTATGAGAAGTTTAAGAAACGTGAAATTAATTTTAGTTATATTTGAATGAGTAATATAAATTTACGTGTTTAATTAAAACATAAATTGTTTTAATAATATAAACAATTAAATATAATAATATCTGTTTCCTGTTGGTTTTGTGTGTGTGTGTGTTGTGTGTGTGTCCTGTGTGTGTGTGTGTGTGTAGTTGTGTGTGTGTGTGTTTAATCTGTGTGCCGGTTGTAAGTAAATCTGGTGTGATAAGATAGGCAAATCTGCGATCCTCTTAGCGCTTTGTGTGGTGTAAGGTAAATCTGTGTGAGCTGTAAGTAAAATAATAAAAATAACATAATAAAAAAAAATAATAACACATAATAATAAAAATAAATAAATAATAATCTAAAAATACAAAAGTATTAAACAAAATAAAAAAAACATAATTGTTAATAATATTATAGACTTTAAAGCAGTAAGACGAGATTTTAACAGTAGCGAAAGTTAAGCAGTAAAGCAGAAGTTAAACGCAGTGTAAATCTATCGAGTTAACGTAAACGTCAGTAAAACATAAGTTTAGATACTAATCCTCTCCCTTGGTGTTAGGACACCTCCTATTGATTTACTGATTCTACTGCTTAAGGGTATGTAAGTTATAATATGAGTTAAAGCAGTAACACATATAAGTTAAAAGCCGTTAAAAATGAGTTAATGTATGTGAGTTAAGTGAATTAAAGCAGTAAGCAGTAAAACCAAAAAGGCCTACTTAATCCCCTAGGTTATGGTTCGCACCGCTAATTGTAATTTGCTGATATGCTTTACGATATCGTAATGGTTAATGCTTTTCAATTAGCCATGTAGCCCAGTCATGAAGTACCTTTAAAATCGTTATTTATCAGACTACTCTGGGTTTATTTTTTCTTACAGTTACCAAACTTTTTTAAAATTTATAAATTAAAGATAATTAACATATTTATCTTTAAATATGTTATAGTTAATAATATATGTCTTTAAATATAGGTTGTATGATTAATCAGCTATATTTGCCGCCATTAATATTTCCTTTTAATAAAAAAGTTGCCTAAGTCTGAAATAAATTGAATGAACTCATATGCTATATTTGGAAAGTTCTTTGAAATGTTTAAATGTATGAATAAACTAAAGATGAATGACCTTAGTTAATATATTTTTCTTTCCGCTCGCCCGGTCGCATCTCGGGGTGCCGGGGCCTCCAGCTCTTGCCGGTGAGACCACTCGACAGCGCGTACTGGGAGAAGGGCAGACTAATAGTTATATAACATAGGGGATAGACCATTAATATAAACCAGTCCTTGATTAGGTCAGGGTTTGGAACCTCAAAAGATTGAGTCGAATCAGAATATGAAATCATCAAATAATTAAAGTGGTAATAGAATGACTAATAGCAGTGGTCTCAGAAAATTGAACCAGTTAAAAGATTGAGGCATACATCAAGCGAATACACAACGATCACACCAGATTATGCTGGATACACGCCTCTAACTAGCAATCTAATACGTTCGCACCCCAAGTTAATCCACTCCTATTATAATAATAATTATGGCATCACAACTAACCATCTTTTTAGGACCTATAATACTTATATATATTCTCACTATTGTGGTTAATATATATATCTCAGCTTTCAATGTTAGATGAGGATCATTTCCCAATGGTGTATATCCTAATAACCAACAACCATTACCCAAAGAGACAGAAATTCATTACTAACTGACGCACTAATATTATTACCACTTACTAATAATTATATAATTACATTAAATAATTCAATTTTTCGGTACCTTCTAACTAATTCCATTTATTAATTTTATCTTTATACACAATAAACTTCAAAACTAATATTTCAGTAACATCGACAAACATAGTTGGCTGAAAGCTCCATTGCTCAAAGGGTAAATACTAAGTCACCAGACGACCATTAGCGACCACCTTGAGGTATCATACCACAAACAGCCGCTCCACAGATGGACCGTAATACACTAATTAATCCGGTTTTTCCGCTTACACTGGATCGCCTGGTATTAGCAAATTCATAAAATCCTAATTACTTAAGGATGTTTAGTTGTTGTTGTTTCCTGTTGCTCATTTTGCGCAATTAACTAAATGTTGTAAAATTGTATTATTAATCGAATGGTGTGTTGTGTGTGGTGGTGTGTGGTGTGTGTGCTGTGTGGGGTGTGTGATTATAGTTGTTTAGTGTGGGTGTGTGGTGTGTGGTTGTGTGTTTTGTTGTGTGTTTTTGATCATCCACTACTAACTACTAAATTCATCTTGTTTTTTTCGGCTAATCAATCCCTTGTTCAGACCGAGGTAAATGAGCTCGAAATAAAAAGTTAGTATTAGACATCTCTATAAATTGGTTACAAGCTACCATATGAACCTCAATGTTAAAGCCATCAAGCTATATAAAGTCAAGAGTCTAAGGCTTTATCCATTATCTTTGCCTACAAATGAGAACACTTCGAGAGGGGGATAGATGGAGGCCCTAGGTCCTGGTTGTCCAGGAATAAGGTGAGAAGCTTAAGTGTAAGGTTGATTACCTCTCCACGCATCGTAAGGTGTAAAGGTTAAAGGTAGGTTCGGTTTTAAGTTAAGGTATAGGTTAAGGTTTTAGGCTCCACTAGGTATAGGGTTTAGGTTATTGCGTCGGTCTAATCTTTTAATTCCTAGTTCACGTGTAGGTTGAGGATTTATAGGGCTAGTGTGAGTGACTTGGGCATTACTTAACGTGGCTTTTCTTTTCCGGCAGATTAAGCGTGTGGAAGTAAACATTTTCACCTCTCTGTGCCAATGAGATTACGCCTTTGCTTACAAAACATAAACTACCCATTAATCTTATAAGTTCTCATTTTATACTATAAAATAAACCATCCTCGCTTTCCATTCTGTAAATAAATAGTTCTATAATAAACCATAAAAATATTCATAATATATATTTAACCTTACTCAGAGTTACCAATATACAATTCATTCTTTAATATAAACTTTTCTTAACTATATCTAATTATACATCCTCCCTACTAATTACTATAGTCTCATTTCCCATAAATATACTCATCATAATTTCCTTTTTCTCT
>JABUQX010134279.1:10000-12378 GCA_015478945.1 Trachelipus rathkii | reverse complement strand
ATATATATAATATAATACTATATACTATTTCGAATTTAAAATCACAAATTGAAAAAAAAATAAAATTGAAAAAAAATGATTGATTTACTTTTTTATCTCAATTCTGGTCAGTCATCTCCGCATCATGATGACTGGACGCTTGCGCCACCTTGACTATATATATAGCTATACTATATATATATATATTAATATATATATATATATATATATTATAGATATATATACTAATAGGCTACTATATAGTATATAGTATATATCATATATAATATACATATATATATAATATATATAGTCATATTTGTAGATACTATTAGTATATTACTATAATATATACTATATATATTATATACTATTATAATATATATAAATTATATATATATATATATATATGATATATAGTCAGTGGCCCGGCTCCGTGGTCAAACATTCTTGCAGTAGGCAAACTTAATTAATATATATATAGAGTATATATATAGTATAGGATCCATATATATATATATATATAGTATATATATATATTTATATGATATATATTATTATAATATCATATTATAATATATATGATATGATATATATAATATATATATATATATATAATATACTATATATAATATATATAGTATATATATATCGCATCACTTTCATTATTTTATAAAAGAAGATTACTTTAAAAGAAAAAAAAAAAAACAGACTGCTACTAGATTCGGCAGGCAATTACAGGCGGTTTGCCTGATTAAAGCAAAACGGGAGTATTTTTCTGACTCAGAGAATTTCAATTACCACTGATCTCTAATACTTAAAGAAAGGGAATCAAGTTGAAATGTTACGTCGGGGCGGCTTTCATCCGAGCCTTCGAATGAGAATTATAGTCATATATATATATATATATATATATCATATTATATATATATATTATATACGTATATACTATATAGTATTTATATATGATATATATATATAAATATATTACTATATATATATATATATATATATATATATATATTATAAACTATATATATGCTGACTTTTTAAATATTTTTGGGGTTCACTAAGGACAATAGGCGTTGCCTACTCTGCCTACCCCCAAAAGCCGCCACTGATATATATATGTAAAAGTGGGTTCGAATCACCTATTTTAAATCTGTTTCGATGCTGATATATCATTCCCTTTTTACCGACTGTATGTCCAATGTAAACCTGAATCAGTGAATCATCACATGGACGACATAAATTTTTATTTTCCCTTCCTCCTCCTTTTCCTCAATCTCCTCCCCTCTCCTCCCCTCCCCCACCCTGATCACGTGTCCTTTCAGGTTTTACGAGCCTTTTAATAAAGAGAAACCAAGGGAAATTAAATTTAAATTTTTACATGAAAATTCCACACTTTCATAAGCTTGCGATCGAGACGAATAATATAATTAATAAATAATTAAAATTTTATTTACATTTCTATATTTCTATCCCTATATTTCTATATCCCTAAAAATTTATCACTTTATTTTGTCATTTGCTTTCATTAATCAAAAAGTTTTTTACGGAATTTTTGTCGAACTTTTTAAACAAATAACAAACAAACAAAAAATTTATTGAATAATTATCATAGCAAAAACAATAACAAAAAAATATAATGATAAATGACATTGAAATTGTATTATAATTTCATTTTTTTTTAATTTTGGAGATTTTGAAATTAGCTTTGAATTAAAATTTATGAACTCAGTAAATTATAAAGTCCAATAATAGAATTTATCAATTTATAACTTTTATAATTTTGATTTAAAAGGAAAAAAAAAGCAAAATTTAGGAGAAAAATTTAAATCATAATTTTTTGATTTTTTTTAAATTGTTTTAAGTTTTTTAAGTTCTGTTCATAATTTATGTTAAATATTATTATATACTATATATATATATATATATATATATATATATATATAATCATATATACTATAGTATACTATATATATATTATATAATATATATATATCATATATATATAGTATATATACTATATATTATATATATAGACATATAATATAATATATATATATATATATATATATGTATAGCTTTATTTAAGTATCTGTTCATAATTTATGCTATATAATTAATTATATACGTATATATATATATATATATATGGTTTTTAGAGAGAGTAGTTTACTGTACGTACTGGAGTCAAACAAGGTAGTGAATTGTCGATAATATTCTTCATTGCATATTTAGGTAGGGTAATGAGTAGAGTGAGGGAGGAGAGTTTTTGAATTTGAGGGAGACATGATGGCGTACGATGATAATTTGGCATGTTTTAGTGAGGATGGCCTAGTGAGGTGATGATTAGCACTTCATATAAAAATTAAAAGAAGCGGGCGGGATTGATG
>JABUQX010134279.1:0-5000 GCA_015478945.1 Trachelipus rathkii | reverse complement strand
TTGCTAATTCTCACTGAGCTCGAATTGTTACAGAGATATTATCTACGAACAAAGCGACTTTCCTTAAAATTAAAATGAGCTGAACATCTTGGTTCGCCAATTGACAAAAGTTTTTTAGTCACTTGTACAAAAACAATCTCTAACAGTTTCTGTGAAAATCATCCTTTTCCTAATCTTATTCGCTCTGATGTTCTGTTGCTAATTACTCCAACCTGAAAAGGCCAGATCTCTTGGCCTGCCTAGTTTTCGCTTTCTAACTCAACCCTGGACGATTCTGGCATTCCTCTTCCTCCTCCTTCTCCTCTCAAGTGTCATGCTTTTACCTGTGATTACATTTGTTCGGGTGCATGGCTCCTGAAATCTATGAACGTTATGAAGGCGGGTGGCCCGGATGGCATTTCCTCTCCGAGTTTGAGAGAGTGTGCTTCCGTGCTGGAACCTCCCCGCCTCGTTCAACTATATTCTCTATTCCTCAATACTAGCACCTTTCCCTCAGTGTTGGAAGCGCTCATATGTCCAACCTATTCGGAAAAAAGATGCCTCTCTGATCCTTCTAACTATCGCAATATGGTAGCTTTACTTGATATTTCTATCTAAGATCTTTGGGGTGGTTTTGAAACCCTTCTCAACTCTCCCTTTTCTTAGACCATCTTGGAATGCTCATTCCCTTCTTGCCGATGCCTAGCTACTGTTTCGGGGTCGAGGTCTACTGGTTGATATACTTTTCTATTTAACAGATTTATGGTTTTCACTCTAGGAAATATGGGGAGGACTTGGTGTGGTTGGCGCTTGACTATCCAAAGCACATTTGACCGTTTGGTACACGTCACTGCTCTTCAAGCTCCCCTCCTTCTCTTTTGACATTTTTATGTATCAGCTCTCATTTAACATTGTAATACGAAGATTTCCTTCATAATCGGTGCCCTGAATAACGTGTGGCAAAGCTATATAATTTACATTTAAAAATCTATTTGCGGTCAAGTTATATACATTTCTCACACACACATCACAACTAGCGGTACGCACACAGCTACGATCTTCACACTCTCAGCAGCAATCACACACTGGTTCCTAGCGTCACAGCCTACAACACACCAGGCACGACTCAATACTTCTTCTATTTTCTTATATGATCAATAGTTGTAGTATAGTTTCTATCTAGTACGTAGTTATCTAATCATTATACTTCTATACTACTTTTATTATATCCTTTGTACTATATCTACATATATATATAGATTTCCTATCTCACTACTACGCCTAATCATTAATATTAATCGATACATCATCATTATGCCGTATATATGACTTATGATACTCCCTATTCATTCTATTCAAACTCTATTTCTATATATATACTAAGCTCCCTCTTTTAGTACTCAACTCATATGATGTGTACCTCTCGTTACTTAATCTCTTACCAGTTCTATTTACGCTGATTTGTATATAGATAGAATTTCGCGTAGTATAGGTGAGGTCGTCTCCACCTATGTGAAATTTGAATTACTTTTAAAACCCGATCTATCGATACATAAACTATACTACCCTACTACTAAGACACCTATACTTTATCACTATATATATATCTACTCTCGACTAGGTTCTCTCGTACTACTCCTGGTAGTAACAATATATAACATCCTATTTGCCTTAACATATAGGCAATAATAATTAGTAATTTGAAAACCTCAAGTATCATCAGATGCGTGATGCTAGGGGCGGCCTCAAAGAAACTGGGAGTCTGCTTATTATGATATACGACGGCGAGAGACTGTTTTTCTCTATCTTACTCATATTTATCATCGCAGCTATACAAGGGTGATTCTAATCTGGCCCGTGTATAATATAAGTACTGCTCTCATATACTGTGTGAGGTAGGGCTCAGGTATTCTCATACTGGATTTAGGATAGCTAGGTCGTGAGTACAAAGGCCAAATAAGCTTATAAACTGTCCTGTACTTTCTAGTTCTACAAACCCTCATCTTTGCTGGTCTATGTTTAATGCTTTATACTACTTCTCTCACTAAAAAAGGTACCGTCAGCGGCAAAGCTGACTCTAACATGAGAACTTACCACTCGCGATTAACCATCACCTTTACGATCGTCAACCTCGTTAGCACCTGGCAGTGCGAGCTGTGTAGTGTGCAACAATTGAGTATATTGTCCGCTTAAGCCATATTAAGCGTAATTAGTTCACTCCATGCTAGGACGATATGTATCCTCGGACCCTCAGGGCTTCATGAGCGTGTCTTTCCATGCACCTATCGCTTCTTCATTGTTCGGAATTCTCTGGTGCCTCCAGTCGTGTATCCCAGTTCCATCTAGCTCAATTTAACTCCCTCACTATTTACTAGATGTTCAGGCGGTGTCTTTGATAGCTCATACTGCTGAATTTGCGTTAGATAGAAATTATTGAGGCGTATTCAACACCTACTCTTCTTTATAATGATTGAATAGTGAGGTATCTGCCCGGTTGTAGCTGCAGGGGGACAACTGCAAAAAAAAAATAATAAAATTAAAGGTTATTACTAAGGAATTCCCTAAGCTAAACTGAACTCCACAAGTAATGGACATATCTTCTCGACGGTGAACCCCTATACTATGGGGATATGCATTTAAATATGATGACAAATACTGAGTGATGATGACTTGCTCTAGTACATGTGTCAATAAATAAAATTCACAGATATAGAAGCTTAGCCTTTAACTAGCAATCACTCATATCCATTCAATGCGGCAACGAGCATCGATAATGACGATGGGGTTCTGTTCACTCTTAAACTAAAGGGTAAATCTAGCAGTGTATAGATATATCCTTGGGAGTATGTTGAAATTCACTACTTGATCTTAAGATATCCTGGTTCCTTATCCCAAATTGTCATTGAAATCTCATTCACCTCTCCACAAGTCATCCATCGGGACCACAGGGATTCAGACACACTTTGTCGAGGCTGCTCAGTCAACGAAAGAATGTTAGATGCTCAGTTTCGATATGTACTCCTCAGGTAAGCTAATCTGACTCATGATTCTTGATTGTGTCATATATGTGCGTTAATCGATATGCGAGGATAAGCAGGCTCTACGAACATAGCGAGATTGCTACTGCTTTCTCATCTCGAGTAATAGGAGGAACCTTCTGATCTCTAGAGTTATCAGAATTACGAGCGGAGTCAAAAATGTTCAGAGAGTGGAAATGCGTCTAAGGTGTTATGCTTTAATTCAGTGCTTTGCAAGCAATGATTAGCAACTTCATCTAATAAGAGCACTCCCTCATCAGTGAGAGGCTGATTGCGTATTATAGTTATGTTAGGTTTGAATCCGGGTTAATGTGAACACCCCAAAATCAGGTAAGTGACTAGCAGGATGCTCTACGCCAGGATGACAGTTGAGACATTCTATCTTAGTGATAGTTTTCGCTGGCGTTTCATTACGAACTTTCCCTGAGATTGTATGACGATTACTAATATGCCCGTCGTTTCGGACGAGACTATACATGTGACCGATAGAGAAATCTAAAGTATGATGACTATGTTAAAGGGTCGTGGCTTATATTATATTTCATAGTTTGTCTCTTAGTTACTGTTTATCCACTCATGCGAGGTGTTTTTATTTGTCGACTATGTCAAGCTGATTGGAATTTTGCGATGTCGTAACTCTTGCTTTCATCAAAGAAAACAATTATCATTGCACATTTGATTTTTGATATCTGTTGTCATCTCTGTGACTTCCTAGTTAAAGACTTCTTCTATGTAAATTGTGATAATGTCAAAATACATAAAAGCTAGTAGTAAACTTGTTAAAACTTGACTGGGAAAATAGAAAGATGCGAATATTTTGTAACTATACGACAAACAAAAAAATTAGAAATGTTTTTCTTTCATTTATTTGTACGTAAAGATACTATTGTTATTTATAAATAAATCGTTCTAGGCACATACCAATATGAAAGGATATGACTACATATTGGTTGATTACAAAAGTGGGAAATGCACACCATCGTTGGTGTCAAGCTTGCTAACAGTGCTGACAAATTGGCAACCCCTCTGACAAGCTTTGAAGGGTTATCACATTAATTTGCATCTCTCGAGATAAATACTAGTACGGTGTTTGTATACAATCTTTGTTCATGATCTAATTGAAGGTATCCCCCATGTATCAGGTATCGGTATCAGGCACTCAACAAATTTCTCCACTATCAAACTCAGAGTGATCTGTGGCATTATCTAGACCTAACTATGTATCTCACCTCGGGTATTTCCTCGCCCACTTCTCTGTTTATCGCTCTCTCACGACCTACCATCCCCTCAGTTGGGGTGTGTGACATAAGTCACCAAACTATAATACATTACTGTAGTGACTAGCTTATGACTTTTTGTTCTCTTGCAATTAGAAAAGGGTATAACTTCCAACAACTGCGTAAACATTTCCTCTCATACTTCACACTCAATAATACCAATTCCCGCATGATATTTCCATACTTGCAACGTTTCTTAGCAGACCTACCTCTCACTCGCTCCTCATGTGAGTCTGTCAGATTTACGCGTGACGTGGGTTGATTCGATTAATACTCCAGTAATCCGAGATCCGAGCCCAGTCAGCTACTGTGAAAAAACACTACCTCTCCTCTCTCAGGTGAAGTCTATTGCTTGTACACCAGTTGTCTATTGAAATTCAACTACAATTTTTCATTACTAGCACTTTTACGCTTGCAAGATGTACAGGACCAAAATGAGAGTGTTCTCTCAAAGGAGGATTTTAAGGATTTAATAATCGGAATTGAGTCAGGATTTTATGATGCTTCTTTTCTACCTATAAATGGCGGTGTCAGAAGTGACTCAAGAGATGATCAAGTGATAAAATTCTCAATGTACGAGAACGCCTTTCTCTATTTGTAACTTATAGGAATTTTGTTTCCTGGTTAGAATTTTCACATTAATTTATGTGTGCAGAATTCTTATGCATAATTCTCTGCTACCTGGGTCAGTTGGTTGATCTCTCTT
>JABUQX010134278.1:25000-35832 GCA_015478945.1 Trachelipus rathkii | reverse complement strand
TAAATATTATTATATATATATATATATTATAATATATATATATATATAATATAATACTATATATATATATATATATATATTATATATTTAATAACTATATAATTATTCATCTTCCTCTTTCTCGCTCGAGTAATGCTGACATCATTGAAAAGATAGTAGTGAAGAACATGACACAAATCGAAAAGAATCCAGCCTTACCGCCCCTCTATACCTATTTGTGAGAACTCGTCCCAGTCAAACTCACCTAGAGCTTAAACGGGACCGCAAAAGACCCTCACTATAGCTATCATCACATGTAGGGTTCATCCCTGCCTATGAGCCACACAACCCCCTCACCAAACCCGCCATTCACTCCTTTTATGCACCTTTTCTTCTATCCATCAACATCCACAATCTCTCTCTTCGTATTCTACTGACTCATTCCACTTTTCTTCTGTCTCCCAGCTGGTCGATTCCACACACTCCACACTATCACATCGCTCACCAACGGACTTCATTTCTCCTTTCCAACCATATCCAACCTCCAACTCTTTCCATTATTCCTCTCATTTTACCTATCTTACCCTTCTTCACACCACATAACTCTCTAATACGTTCATTCCTCAATTCAATTCTGTTCGCAACCTAACATGCACTTAAGATGTCCATGCTGACACATTGAACTTTAATACATATACTTTCTTATTCCGACATTAGTCTCATACTAACAATAACACAAGTACACAACATCACACCTTATGCAAACCTCTAGGCCATCCAGATGTGTCCTTTACATTCATAATGATTTAATTCCCACCCCCTCCTGCCATCTCACAACTTATCCACCTACACTCTGCATCATCCAGTTCCCTTTTCATCCTACTATACCCTAAATATTTAAAACTCAGAACTTTTCCAGCTGCTCACCATCTAAACATAACTTCAACACTAGCTATCCATCACTCACAACCATAACCTACTCTTATCTACGTTTACTTTCACAACCCATCCTTTTAACACCTGCCAAATCTTCTACCAAGCATCTCCAAATCTCTTCAGATCGCCACCAAAGCCCAATCATCCATATATAGGTAGGGATACCTCCATCATCTCTCTTCTCCATCAATTCTAACACCATATTCCGCACCCCACCTCTAATTGCTTCAAACTCATCCATATTAACTTGATACAAACATAAACACAACCCTGTACTCACTCCGCTCGTAATACTAAACCAATCACCTTGACACCATTTATTCTTAACGCTTCACTATCGTCATACCTACATACTTTTGATCCATTCAGAAGCCTGCCACTTAACACAATCCTATCATAAACCTGCCATAGAGCTTCCCTATTAACCCTATCATACGCCTTTGCAATCCATAAATCCTAAATACAATTTATCTTCTTCTCCCTCAATTTTCTCAATCATTTGTTCTCAAGGTAAAATTGATCCCACACATCCTACCATTTTCCTAAAACGCACCTTGCTTCACTATACATCGTTTCATCACCTCGAGCGCACCTTCCGACCAAATACCAGGCATGATATTCTTCCCTACAACACATCAATATACTTAATTCCCCTATAATGTCTACAGTTCCCTTTTTCCACTTACCCTATCTAAGCGGTTCACACCATTCTGGAAAGTAGGAAGAGTCAGGGAACGTCAGGAAAAAATTGTCAGGGAAAGTCCGGACAACGTTCTTAAATTAAGATAGAAAGTCAGGGAAATTTGTAAAATTTTCAAAACATATGAAGAATGATAGAATGATCCATGGATCAAGGTGCATATTTTTGATGAATATTTTTTCCGTACTGTATTAATTGTGATAAGAAGATGTATTTGTTAATGAATATGAACAAGGATGGGCAAGGAACTGGCATCCATTATACATCTATCTATCCTTTCTTTACTATTTTTTTTAGGGTCACTATTCTACCTACCATTCTTCCTTTTTGTCGTAAAAGGTTTTCCAAGTTCATTCCTTTTGATTAAATGACTGTTATATATGGGATTCGGTTGAGGACTGTTATAAATATTGACTTAATCTGTTTTATAGCCTTTTCTTTAGGATTTTACTTTTGAGGCGTTTTTTAGGAGTTTGACCGAAGTGATTTGGTTTGTGGTTGACAAGATTTATTATTTATTATAAAATACTTCAAACAAAAACACTAACTTTTAACGACCATGTTGACCGACAAACTGAACCCAACTTTATCAGGAGTTGCGTAAAGACCTCGATAATTCAGGCATACGTCAAAGTAAGTCAAAAAAAGAACTTTGATTTATTCTAACATGGAGCACAAGCCCGAAAGTATCACATCCAAGAGGGGAAACTCATTTGATTTTAATCAAAACTCCAGCAGGGACCAAACCATCATTGAAAAACTATATTTCGTTGTGATTCTCAATACAAATATTAGTGAAAGTTGTGTGCACTGAAAATTATTTCATTCCATCACTTCTAATCATACTCAAACCGATTTAAGAATGACCTGAGTTCTATTAATGACCAGCCAATAACCAGTTATCAAAACAGTTTCATCTTTTTCATTACAAGACTGATGTTACAAGATCTCCAAATCTATGGGCATTAAAGTCGTGGATGATAAAAATGTCTTTAAACTCGTGTGCAGATATAGGGGAACATTTAAATTAATGTTTCCAGATAGTGCGGAGCTTCAAATTTTAAAATGGGCCTGATGAAATGTAAATATGATTAACCATGGACTTGCTCACTATTTTTTCTAAGAAAGCAAAGCACCAACTACACTCTACTTGCAGTTGAAAGACTCATTCTACCCTTTGAATTAAAATTCAAATACTTTTGAAGGTGATTCTTCTTAAGAGACATTGATTAGCTTTTCTTCTATAGTACCTGTCGGAATCAATGTTATTTGGACTTGTGGCATATTGTAAATTAAGCGACTAGATATTTCGCAGGAAATGCGAAAGTGGAAGGAGTGTTTTCTATAAATTAAGCAATTTAGTGGAGAACCGAAAAGAACGTCAGTCTGATTACTCAAAAAAGTGCACAATGCTCTCAAGATCTCGTGAAAATTTATTCATAATATTCCTTCACTCAAAAAGTTGTCACAATGTAAGACCTGCCCCATAGGATCAGAAAACATCCTCAAGAGTCAAACAAACCAAAAAGAAGAGAATAGAAAGTTGAAAAAAAGAAATTTATCCATACACAGATCTAAAACTTGAGACAGAGAAGATGTAAACCTGAGACCTTTTACAGAAGAAGACCCTATAAAATCAAAATTCAGTTGCTGAGAAGAACAAAGTTTAACCTAAAATCTCCAACCGATATAAACTTTCTTGATCACAGTGGACTTTTTCACTAGCTATTAATGTAGCTTTAATTTATTTCTTTTGTAACTAAATAAAACGTACTTTGTGGAAAAAAATGAAAAAAGGATGAACTTGACGGCTAGGGTCAAGGTATAGGCTAATTACTACAAAAAGAAAATGTTTTTTTAAATTCATCCCATAATGATGAACAGTTTCTAAAGTAATTCAATAATTAGTTATGAACTGAAGTAATAAGGCCTGCAATAAGGACTTATTAAGATATTTTATACGCCAAAAAATAACGAACCGCTGGTCAGGGAAAATTTGCGAATCAGGAAATAAGGAATTTTAAAATTCAAAATGTCAGTGTGAGCCCTATAAGGTACTTTACCATCCCTCCAATCCTATGAGACTCATACCTCTATAAAACCTATATTACAGCATCTCCAAATCAATCAACACAATCTTCGCTCCGTTCTTGATAATTATATACTAATATATAATATATATATAAGATATATATATATTATATTATCATATAATATATATATATAATATATATATTATAATATATATATATATATATATATATATATATTATATATATAGTTAATAGAGAGAGAAGAAGAGACTCATGCCGAACGAGTGACAAAGAGATGAGGACGAAGAGAGATAACAGCCAGCAGACCGATCCAACTTTTGACTAGCTAAAATTCGTATCGTATAATAGGTTCGATGATTAGCTCCCTAAAGCTCACTCGTCGTTAGCATTCTTAAATTCGTCACAAATTTTACGATCGAAATATATTCCGTCATGATTCCCTTCACTATGTAATCATGTCCTGTTTCTGATAGTTATCCTCGGGCGGACAGAATATTGCAGATCGACCGAACTCCACTCGCCAAGTGAAAGACTCACCGACCTCTAGTATCCTGGTTCACTGGTTAGAACCGGAATGTATGAGGCGAAGATGATCTTCAGCTTTAGCCGAGCGGAAGAAAGGATGCATAATATCCTGGCGCGCCCACCAAAAACAGAGTTTGGTGCCAGGAAATGTTGTACCACCTGAAGCAGCCCTCCCCCCACTTACACGAATATCAATATGTGATCAGGATCACAAGATGCAGAATCCCTGAAACAGCTCAAGCTCGTAGATTTTATTGCACCCGACGAGTCTCACTTAAGAATATAAAAACTGGCAGGAAGCGGGTTCTTTTCACTGTGCGTCAACTATTTTCTTACTAATCTCTGTCTTTCCCGTACGCATGTGGAACAGAAGATGTGAGTTAGGAAGTGCTAAGAATTATTTTTATTACGATTCACATATTAATGTTATATGTCTTATTTCGCAAAATAACATTGTGTAAACTTTTGAGAGTTTCTAGTAACATTGGCCGCTATGTGTACTTTTTAAATTTATTATTTAATTTAAGTCGAAAATTTTTTTTAAAATTCTGTTTAAATATTCAAAAAGACATAAAACACCAAGACTATTCACAGATGTGTTGAAATTCATGTAATATAAAATAATATTTTACCTGATTCCTTTAATCTCTATTATTAGATCGGATAAAGTACTGCTTAAATTTCTATACAGGAAAATTTCCACCTATGATATTACACCTCGCGCAGGTATAAGAATAAGCGTTTAGTTACGCGGACGTATACGGTGTGGGCATAAACTCTGCCCACACAAATTTTTTCACGGTGAATTACCTCTAAATTTCGACATAACTGATCTGATCATATAGACATAGAATGTGTATGAGACGTTCTGACCATCTGATACTAAGCCAGCTTTTTTACTTAATTTTATTATTATTTATTTTTAAATTATTAATTTTGAAAAATGAGTTTTTTCTACTGTAATGTATTTTCCAACTTGGCACTATAAGAATGGGTGTAAAAAAAAAAACTATACAGCGAACATCCTCTTACAAATTTGATAGATACTATTTCCTAGTATTAGTACTAAAACCATCTTGTACCGCAATAAGCGCCAAAGGACTCAAAAAAATATATAAGGGGGTTGGAGTATTTTTTTATATAATTATAAATTTTTCTTTTAAAAAAAAGGGGACAAATACAATTTATTCGCATACTGTACTGAATAAGAGTTAAAAAAGAAATACCTAATACTTGTTGATAATAAAGTACTGAACAATTTGAACATGAATAAAGAAATCTGTTAGGGTGGTCAAAATTACCATGTGTACACGCGCAAGATACCGATTGAGGCAACATTTTGCCCAAACACTATTGTTTATGGCGATTTCTTAATTGTTTAATTTGAAAGTTTAAACACTAATTTCATATAGAAAATACTGTAGTTGGACCATTTGCAGTGATCTGGCACCTGTCTTTATACTTATGTTCAATATTATTCATTACTTAATAACTTTACATAAAGGTCGCGCCACGTCACGTGTCGGCCACACATATTGCCCACACCCTAGTTAAATTCCCCCGTTAACAGTCATTTAGTTTTCATATTTTTTTTTACAACAACCTTCAACGGCTCTTTTTCCAACATCTTTCATGAGAAATCTGTAGTAAGTTTTCTCAAAATGAAACAAAAAACGATACAAAAAAAAAAAAAGTGTGAGCACAAATTTGCCACACAGCGTGACGCGCGCAGGAGAAAGTTAAAAAATGAACTTTTACATACTTAAATTTCATGCAGTCACATGTCTCTCTTTATCTTATATGAACGCTCACTTTCTTTTTGTATTCCCATCAATCTGACTATATGATCTCTCGACGATAATTATAATACTTTTAGAAGTTTTCGAGCTACAATTTCTCATGGTTACTGAAACAATAAGGCAAAATCCGTTAAACACATAGTGGAAATAATAAGTCTACACCAACAAAAAGACTCACTATTAAACAGACATCATCATAGTTTGCTTCCAACCTAAGGTACCAGCGTAATTTGGAAAGTTCCATTTATTTCCAAATCCTGCAAAGTACTTGTCATCTGGAAATGGCAAAAATATTTACAAGTTATATCTACTTTTAAAAAGTAATAGAATCCAGTGAAAGCATACAATAGATGTGTGAAGTAAGTTGAGGTGACATCTTGAATAATTTGATAAAGGCTCTGAAACTGTCACCTGTTGCAATGAATTTCAGTGTCAAAGCTAACTTTCTTTTACATCTGGTATCTTATATACTATAAATACTATATATAGTATATATATCTATATATTATATATATATATAATAGATATATATCATATATATATACTTTATCAATAAATATAATATAATAAATAATATATATATATATATATATTGCTTCAGATATGATAGGTTGGGACACTTGAATGGATGTGTGGTATCAAAAAGGGATGGTAAATTATAACAGTGGTTTGGGTGGCGGGAGAAATGAGAATGGATAGGAAAGTGATTATTTTTGGTGAGAGACACGTACCTGCGTGATAAGTCCCTAAACATACGTTCTTTAAAAAACATAGTGAGATATCTCATAAAGTATACTAAGAGTTGGTTAGTGAGATCGTATCGAAGTGAGAGTTATTGATTCTATTAGGTCTGTGAAGAATGAGATAGTTGAACAGTTATGGGGGATGTTAATCAGTTAGGGTTTGGAATGGGATATGGACATTATGATCTGTTCTAGTAGAAAATAAGTAGTGGGGCTGGATGGAGAGGAAGTGATACGAAAGGGAGTAGTAAATTAAAAGGAGAAGTAGTGAGACAAACATAATGATAAGTCATGAGAGGCTCCTAGTAAAAAAACGGTGATTGTGCAACAATTAAACTGAAACAAGATACTGGTGGCAAAATGCAAGAAAAGCATTGTTAGTAGTGCTAAGAAGATATGTGGATCGTAGTAAAGTAGAAGTAAGCAATAACAAGTTAATGGTTGATGAAAGAGTGATGAAAACGGTGAAAGATAAAAAAACGGTGAATGTACTAAAACGCAATGATGAGAATCAAAAAAGAAATGCTAGAGGATTGATTAGTAAGGAGTGAAAAAAGTATTACTAAAAGGTATACTAGGAGAAAACAGAGCTAATGACTCGGTTCTATAAGAGGAGACTAGGACTTACAAGGATGGAACTCCCTTCCTGGAAGAAGCGCGAAAGGTTAAGAATGAGAAATAAGGGAATCTGCTTAAATGATGATGGTGCTTTACTAACTATGAAATGGATGGGGAGAGTGTGGAAAGAATCACTTCGATCTCGCACAAATCAACAGTAATGAAGAGGTGATAGTGAATGTGTGTGGAGTTTGATGTGCAAGAGGACATAGTATTTTGGGCGATGAGGTTATTATTTAGGAAGGAAGGAGTAATGGTTGATAAAAAGTGAAGATGGAAATCTGCAGGTATAGATGAATTACTGGTGAATGAATTCAAACGGAGCGTGAAGAATGTGATGATGAAGATTTGGGAATCTGCGTAATAAAGCGTTTACTTAGAAGAGTATAGTTCCAAGGGATTGGAGAGAGCGGTATATGAGTACCCTTATATAAGGGTAAGGAAAAAGGGGAACATGTAGAAATTATAGTGAATAAGTTTATTGGATGTAGAACCGGCATAACTATAATAAATATATGCTGGTCATCAATTTTGTCCGAACAGTAGTGCGTCGAGTGAATTACGAACAACTGATTAGTGTGAAGAAAACAAGGTACCGCTGTTTAGTAAGTTTAAGAGGGTGTGGAGTCAAATCTTGTATCATTGAACAAGATGAATTGAGAAAATTAGGTAGTAAGTTAAGAATATAATTTATTTATTATAGTTATTTAATGATCATATATTTAGTCCAATAAAGCGTATATTATGATAGTAGTTAATTAAATGTGAGTAGTATTATAAGACAGATGTAGTATATATAATTTAGTAGTTTGAGATTACTATACATGCATATTCTGAAATGAAACAATATATAGTATGTACATTAAGTGAAGTAGATATAATACCGTAATGAATTAATGGTATATGTTAATGTGATATGTTTAGATTAACAGCGTAAGTAACAGTAGTATTGTGTTATAGCTACCTATTTTTATTAATCCAGAGTATGTATATGATGAGGTTATGAGAATTTTAGAGAGGAGGGATTGAAGCGAAATGGTTAGGTATGAGATGGTGAGATGAGCTGGAGGGTGGAAAGAGAATAGGAGCCTGAACGTACCTATAGCTACGAGGATATTTTGTTACTGATTGAGCGAATCTGAAAAATGTATGAGCTGATCATTGTATAGAGAGGACTTTTGACAGACGGATTGTGTTTATAAATAAGAGTATGATTGGCACTCCTAGGATAGTGAATCGTTGCGCATAAGCATGAAGATATATGTATCTGCACGTTGGAGGAAACAGCTCCTCACGCCTTTTAACAGTGTTTATTAAGTTTACTTGTGGCTTTAGTGAACTCGATGCAGCTAGCTGGAGCAGACACAGAGGTCGTCTGAGTTAAATATTATACGTGCCGATGATACCTGCCCGCTTCATCCACCGATAGAAGGGACCTGAACGACTCCAATGTCGAGGAGCTATCTTGATTTTGTCAGTCATTATAGTTGTAGCCTATCTCAGTCGGCCGCCGGATAGGGCTCTGGCAACTTAAATCGGTTTGTGTGAATTAAAAGGGAGCGTTAAGTCTGGAAGTTGCTAGGATATATACATGAGGGTATGTTTCTACCTATTTATTCGATAAAATAATAGGTACGGACTTCTACTGTCTGAACTACATGAAGTATCAGATCTATAAGATTCATATTTTTATCAATGCAATGGAATACAACTCAATTACGGAGTTCTAGGTGTGAGAAGAAATTAAAAGATACTCTACCAATAAACACACGAATAAATTTAAAAAACGAATAAAAATTGAAGTAAAATGTGTGAAAGGAAAAGGTAATCAATATGAATAAGTATTAAAAACTTGAGCTGTATAGTCCCCATAAATTGTAAAAGATGATGCCTTTAATTGAATAATGATATGTCTCGGTCATCTGAATTTAAGAGTCTCACGTCGGAACTTTAGTGATGTCAGGCTGATGTTGGTGTCCTGGTAACGACCGTGCTTCAGTAATGTAGAACGTAAATGAAAACGCCACACCATCTCGAGCACGTACCTGATTCACAAGTACACGAATGGACGTGTTTATAAAGCGGAGAATTAAGTACAATGGGAGCCTGGATAGTAAGGACGTAACGTATAAAAGAAAGGGTTAATAACAGCGCAAGTATGAATGCGGGTGGATTTAGTGAAGGCGGTGAGTATGGTTGTGGCCAACCTACGCAAAGATAGTTTTGACACTATTCACATTTGAACATTACTATACATAATGTGAAGTTCCATCACATATGTTCCTATCTAATGAACGCTCTTTTAACTGTATATAGGTGATATTTTGAATTTATTTCATTTTTTTCTGACATGCATAGTTATAATGTATATAATATAGATGTTACCCAACTTATATTAATATATAACATATATTGTATCACAGGGGCAGACGTTAATAAGTAGAGCATTGAGATGGCTTTCGAGGCTTATGAAGTCGAGAAGCAGATAGATGAGAAGAGAAGTTGAGCAGTTGGTTCTTATCTGACTGGCCGTTATTACTATCAGACCGATGCCCGTACTGTCGCACCTTACTCATATCTTAGGTGAATAAAATATAAGCAATGTATAGATAAAGAATGAAGATGTAATAAAAGAATAATGTATATATATTATATAATATATGTATATTATATATGCCGTATTAGGAATAATGTTAAGTACTCTAGATAGAGATGGTATGAAACAACTAATATACGTACTATATACATACTTATATATAGCTATTAATAGGTAATAATATAGTTTATAGTAATACCATAATATAATACTAGTATTACTATATTAGAGCATAGATCAACGTAACCAAACTACGCACCACCTGAGAGCTAACTGTTTATTTCCGCAAAAGGAGACGTGGTACAGACTTCCCGAAAGTAGCTACAAATTCCAAGGACCACCAACCACCTCACGGTCGGACCGCGTTCATTCTAGTAAAATCAATGTCAAACAAAAAATCCCCTCAAATAGAACTTGCGACATTCGAAGCAGTAACTTGAGGTGCCGCACACGCGACTATAATTTAGCAAAAAACTAAACCCACGTCAGACTAGACCTGGAGAGATGGATGGTAGGATCAGAGTCAGGCTCTGATTATCTCGAGTGTGGGTATAAATAACGTGAATACTTAGTAGTCAACTCAACGTAACTAGTCAAAGCGTAACTCCTGTAATAACTACGATAGGAGATAAATACTTGCGATCCTAATCCTATCGATTCAAAGAAATCTATACTAAGTCGCGTGCAACAACATCATACTATCATCACTAAGCTACGAAGACACGTATATTATTCATTCATTAATACCTGATACGTACTTTGTACCCAACTGATATACTAACATCTTGTAGTATCTTATATACTTATATCCAAGCACGCTACAAAAAACGATTGACGAGAAAGCACCACAATATGTTGATCCAACAGCCGCTACAGGAAGGT
>JABUQX010134278.1:0-20000 GCA_015478945.1 Trachelipus rathkii | reverse complement strand
AAATACTCTCTCCAATCTACCGGCAAGAGATAAATTCCAAGGAAAAGGCCTGCACTTGAATTTCGATCACAAATATTTCGCTAAACGAAGTCAGAGGCAATGTGGAAAACGCGCTGGAAAAGGCTGTGACAACCAATCGCCTACAAGAGAGAGTATCTCAACAAAGGACTTTTGTTACCTTTTATACTTATGCATATTTTACTTATGTTGAAATTAAAATCTCATTTCAATATGGATCTTTATTACACCTCTATATTAGGGTCTTGCCTCTAAAGAACCACCAAAGTCTAGCAAGTTCTTCCCCTATAAAATGCGTGCAACCCAGGTAGAGAACACCCAGAAAATTAAATCAATGCCTTTGATACTAAGAAAAAACACAAAAAATGAGAAAAAAGAAAAAAAACTACATAATACTAAAATTCTCAATCAGAAACTCCGAGAAAATGACTCAAGGAAATGAACATTATCAAAACGAACCTTCTCAATTTTCATTTTTGAATAAATTGTTGATTATTTGTCTGCTTTCACACTATCACAGTTCGGAGATATATCTGTCAGACATACCTAACTTCCACTTACGGTATGCGATTTGTTGCATTCATTCATAGTTTGGATTATGGACGAACACTCTTTTTGATCCACTACGAACTCTTGTCCTTTCAAATTCTAATGGTCTGTGACCTCTCCCTTTATGTATTAAGAATTTTTCAAATAAAGACCTAAATTTCAGCACTTCGTCTCTACATATGTCAACCAATGTTTCTCTCGTAACTACAGCTTTGAAAACTATTACGTGCGCATTGATCAAATTATGGATACATTAAAAGTCTTATACTGGGCCTTTCCTTGGATTCAACGGTTCGTTCGATGTGAAATAAGAATTGAATAATTCAATTGTTTCCTATCAATTATGGATAAACATTTTTGTATTTTTTATTCATTTAAATGTTCGTATGTTTGCTATATAATCTAACGGATTACCAAAATATGCATGCGTATTAATCACCTTTTATTTCTGTATATATATAACATTGTATTTTTATGTATTCAAATATTGGTATATATATCTTCGGATGTAACCAGTTATGCACGTATTTGAATATAATATTTATATTTCATGTATCTCTTTGCCTTCAAATGTTTATGCTCTACTTATTTCTTCTCGGTACCATAATTAATATGCTTTCATTGACAGTAAATATTTTATGTATTTATTTTACTTATTCTTTTTACCTCATTGACATGTTTTATATGTCTAGTGCGCATTGTTAAATGGCCACAAATATGTATACATTTGAATGAAGATTAATTTTTATATCTTGTATTAATTTTCTTACTTATACTTTAACTCCCGGTATTAGCAGATAGTAATGTAGCACTCCATTTAACTTTGCAAAAATTTTATTTTATGTTCGTATTTATGCTAAGATTTGCGCGAGCAAAATTTTAGCAAAGTCAAAATGAAATGTTATATAAACCCCTGATGTGAGATACCTAGCAGTCAGAAATAAAGAATCAGATAACTTAACATTAAGAATCAGAGAAATAAATTCATAGATACCTCTCGCCAGAAAGTCCTACCGCCAAGAGAGAAATTCAGGAAAAGGCTGCGACTTGAATTTCAATCACAAATTTTTGCAACGAAGAGTCAGAGGCCATTGTGGAAAACGCGCTGGAAAAGCTGTGACTACCAATTCGCCTAACGAAGAGACAGTATTTCAACAGAAGAGACTTTTATTAACTGGTTATTACTTTATTGCATATTACTTATGTTGATAATAAATCTCATTTCAAATATGGATCTTTAAATTCCAACCTCCTCTATATAGGGGCTACTCTCGTAAAGAACCACTAATTCTAGCAAAGTTCTTCCATATATACTTATATTATATATATTATATAGATATATAATATTAGATATATATATATATATATATATAATAATATATATATATATATATATATAATATCAATATATATAATATACACAAGATTGACATTAGTCCCGCTTTTGGCGACCAGTCCCGACTTTTTTTCAACCCTGTCCCCTTTCTTAAAAATTAGAAAAAAATGTCCGCTTTTTTATGAAGCAGTCCCGCTTCTTTCCAGAGATTCCGCTATTTTTCCCTTTTTCAATAATTTTATAATCAGTTAATATAAATTATAAATTAAAAAAATAACAAAATATAATGTTATTATATCTATATATATTATATATATATGTATATAATATAATATATATATAATAATATATTATTTAATTTAAATTTATATATATATAATATATATATATATAATATATATATATATAATGTATATATGATATATAATATATTATAATATATATATATATAATATTATATAATATATATATATTAATATTAATATTAATATATTATATAATTATATATATATATATATATATATATATATTATATTATATATATATATATAATTATATATATATTATATATATTATATATACTATTATATATATTTATATATATATTATATTATTATATATATTATATTATTATATATATTATATATATCTTATCTATATGATGTTATCTTAAGCTTTATATTCAAATAAACCGAGAAGAGATGGAACATATGGAAGCTTTAAGGAATTTTTGGATCATAAATCTTCGAAAGAGTTAGGAAAAAGTCGAGAGGTGAGTTGATATAATTTTAAAACTTTAAATATATTCATATCTTCGCCCATTTATCTAAATTGGGTTAGGTTAATTTTTTTGGAAGTAAAATCTTTAAAATACTTTCGATTTGATTTAGTTCAGAAATGGTTGGCAAAAATCCGGCATTTGTGTTTAACTGAAATAAAAAACAAATTTTTGTAAATGAATCTAAAATAAATTTTTCATGACTATCAAGGTCACCTTTTATCTAAAAATCTAACAAGCACTTGGTTATTTTGACTAAGAAGCCTGCTTCTTGCCAACCTTAGATTTAATGTAGGACTCTCTTTTTTCTTCCTTTTAGGATTGGATTGAAGAATATCATCACGATTCTTTGGATGATTGCAGAGGATTGAATGCATATAAAGAAAATGGATTTTGTCAAAGAATTATAGATCTTGATCATTTTTCATATACTCAAATCTAAATTTATAAATTTTAGATTAAAAATGTAATTAACTTAATTATTAATTCTAATAAAAATTAATAATAAACCTAGTTTTCGAATAAAACTTAAGTTACCTTAACCCTAATAGAAAATTAGTGAAGTAATTGGAAAGAAGTTGAAAACTACGTATAGAAAAGTAAACATAATAGGACAATAATAAAATCAAAAAAAAGAACTCCACTCTAAATCAATTCCTAAACGAATAAACACCGTAGTTTATAGATATATATGCACGACTAATAAAGAATAGTTAAGAAAGTGAGAAATGTCAGCAGTAGAAATGATGAGTTCAGGGAGAACATGATCTTCATCAGGCATGCATCTTGGTTCCAGAAATATGGAAATGGGGTGCGCAAACATCGCACCGAAAAAACAACAATAGGTCAGAAGAAGGAACGAAACCGGAGTCGGAGAGCGAGGCCTCCCCACCAACCTACCTTCATACTCTCAGTGTGAGACCTTCCCCCAAAAATCGTCTGACAGCGCTCACATCACCATGACAAGCCATCACCACTTAAGATATACTCTCAATGTTTCGGTTCAATAACCCCTGGGCTAAACCCCACAAACTATGCCACCTCAACAAAAACCAACCACTTCACTCATGTTACTGCGACCAATCCTCGTCGATTGTGGCTAAACCCACATTCTGTTCCTTCAGACGAATACCATACACATGACTCATCAGTTTCTTTCTTCTCGCCACCGACGATCCCATAACACACTCACCTCTATTTACCGCTTAACCAACCTGACAACTCCATCATCCTTTCATACTTAATGACTCAACCCATGTTGCAAGAACTGACTCACTATTCTCTTCATTCCTCGCCTCTTTCGCCACAACACTGCCCCATAGACCACGTGTTGTCTCCTATTTTATCAAATTTTATTCACCTTAAACACGCCCCTAAGATTATCCGATCTAAAGATCTACCTTCTAGCATGCTATGACATTCCTCTCATTTCCACACCGTAGCTTCACCTACTTATACACTTACATTGTCGGTACAACATACCTTCATGCAGAACCCTAGTAGCACTCAAAACTACTCCCTTGTTCCACCTCACCATCAGATTTAATGCATCGAGCACCACCCTCTGCATCACATACAAAACTATTCGCCTGAAACTACACTCTTCATCAACCGTTCCCTTTTCATCCAACATATGACCTAATATATTTTAATCTTGATACCTCGTTTCATAAATACTCATCCAAACAAAGTTTCACTAACCAACGGTATGCGAACCTCTATTAACCCAACCATTACACACTTTACTCTTAGCCACAATTCACTTTCACCATCCCCCCCACGCCCTTACCATCCTATCAAGCTTCTTCTGATTGCAGCACACGCGAAAAGCAAAATCACTCGTTGACGTACCAATAGGCAGGGACCTTTATCCCTCATTGCCCCATCCGCCCAACCCACCCCCTCCCCCCTTCTTTAATTCGTTATCGAAATGCCTAACTCCAACACAAACAGAAGTAAATAAAGCCCATAATAAACATAACACTGATCCCTATCTCACCCGACCATTAATATGAACACCATTCACAATTTAGATCTTGCACCGTATTCACTACAACACTAAATTTTTGCATTCATTCAGATAGCCTGACACCCAACGCCAACAGATAACTATTGGTGCAGAAGTATTCGTCCACATAAAAGGACGGTGTAATGTAGAGACTTAAAGATAAATCTCACGCATATTTAGATGCCTTTGAGAAAAATAACGCGAAAAATACTAAAAGCAACTATCTGCCTATTAAATTTGTTAATTGGGGGACGCAGCAAGTAAAATTAGATACCCTGAGTAAGGGTGAAGGGACATTAAGGAACTGTTGGGAATTACTAGCGGAATAGCTTTATTTGAGTGTGGTATGGCGAAGATACCATGCTGTTATCTTCTATCTTAAGAGTTCTGAAGATGACCTGAAGGACTATTGTGACAAGAACCATAGGTGCGTTTAAGGGATGGCATAGAGTGACTTGTGCTGGATCAAATCTTAACATTGAAACAAGAACGACTAAGCGAAAATGAGCGTCTCCGAGAAGTAAGAAGATAAATTACTTCATTAGGATATTATGACTTTGCAAACAGGCGTATGATCAGTGCATTTCACAGTAGGAGTCCTATCGAGTGTCGGTGGTAGAGCTTGCTGAATCGGAATCCAAAAGATATGCGTCGATGACGATAGTGAATCGAACCATCACACCGTGTGTAAGGAATAAATGGGTCTCAAAGAGTATTGGTTATTAATATTCAATGGCGGATGAGGCACGGGAATGGTTATGAGCCTTAGTTATTCATTTGTATCATGATGAGATGGTGTTACTGAAACGACATTAACGATGCCAAACATAACTGCGACACATACCGGGGCACGGAAATCACCAGCGTATCAAGAATAGAAATCGATGAAGCGTGAATGGAGCGTGATGAAGTGCGCCTACACTAAATTATATGAGCGATATTTGGTTTGCTGTAGTGCAATCTGATGATGAGTTAAGAGGAATTGGTCGCTAGACTCGAAGTTTGGTCACAGGTCGTCGGTAAAAGGAAAGGGTCTAGAAACTAAACGTAGATAAGTAGTAAGGATTATGGTTGGTAGTGAGGAGACCAGTCCGCTGTGGTTCATGTATAATGTGAGCCTGGAACAACGTGTCGTTGAGTATCTAACTAAGTTTCAGGAATCATGGATGCACAGGACACAGCATGATGACAGAATGTAATTACTAGGAAATGTTGGTGTAAATGAGAGCGAAGGTGCTACCGTGCAATTAAATCCTGCGAGACTGTAAACGACCAGTATAAGTCCTTAGTGCGTTAGGTCTTGCATGAGCGGTATGTTAATGCCGTGCTAATATGCATATAGTAGTGAGAAATATGGTCCTGAAATAGAGCGTATGAGATCTAAGTCAATTGTTTGCAGTATGACAATCTCTCATGGCATTAAGGGCGTACGAGAAGAATTGATTAAAAGGAGGAGTTAATCGTATAGAGAGTCACTGTTACGCGTGCGAGCAAAGAGGCGTAAATGATAGATAAATGAGCAAAGGTTACTGATGCACTATTGTTATGTCATGTGAAGGACCATATGAGTGATAGTCGGTGGTATAAGCGGACTGTATAAGTCGGTGACATGTTTTGAATCGACCCGAGCTGGAGCACATCGCAGAACAAGTGGAGTTGGATCCAGTTTATAAGAGAATTCGAAGAGAGTAAATGTGAGAGTTGCCAGAGGCCGAAAATAAAGGTGCTGCATAAATCTAGATGAATGGCGGAGTTTTCTGAGGGGTATGCTTTGCCACTTGGCCAGGGATGTTAATTACCGCATATATATCATTGCCATAGCGAGGGTCCGTCGCCGTTCCCGTAAGCTCATGGTTCAATTCTGACTGAGAACGACGTTTCGTCATCTAATAGGATATAGAGGGTGGCCGGTTAAGCTGGCTTTCTTTCGGATCTATTGCATATTCGTCTACGTACTTTTACTGTCCGATGCAGTCATCGCGCCGCTTGTAATGATAAAAAGGAAGCAACCGAGATTGGATGATACAATACAAAAAAAAAGAGGAGAGAGGACGCAGGAGAAATTATACAAAACAACCATAATTAAATGAATGGACGTTCTTCTTCTCGGCAAAAGTGCAAAGCAACTAAAGAACTAAGAAAATGCTTATAGTTTTTAACAAGTTTTCTTTGATCTAAAACTTAATAGATATTAATATGTTGACGTATTTAAAATATATTAACAATTACGAGAAAAAAGTGTACAGGATTTTAGGATGTGTTTTGTGATTCTGTACATGATACACCTTCATGATTAATTAGAGCGCTATCCTCTTGATACACCCTATTGCATACCTATGTATGGGGTTGGCCTGTATTTGAAGCCGTTTGAAATGCAAATGTCCGCTGTAAAGCAAAAAACTGTACATAGTATGAGGAAATTCCACGGTAATATTATTCACAATGCGCAGTTACAATTCACTGCCATTTCTTGACAAATAATTGAAAGAGAATTACTTTAATCTTTGCACCAAAATAACATGAGATCAAATGTTGACTGGTGAAAGTCCGTCCTTGTACTAAAAAATGACTTACACACCACTCTTGCTTTCAACGAACATAATTATCAGAATACTAATGCAAAAGAGGAAATCAACACATATTTCAATACTGGAAATACTAAGAATGCAACTATGCTGACAATTATATAGTATCTTATTACCCATCATGCAACACAAAAATTCAATCTTAAAGACGCTACCAAATTCAATTTTGATCTCAACTGACCCACCCAAAATTAAGGCGCAGACGCCTGACGAAGACTTGAAGAGTCACATGAATATCAACAACTGCATTAGGCGCAGAAAATTCTGCTCGAGGGTAAAGTAGTGCTCTGCTAAAGGCTCTCACGTATATTTCCTAAAATCCCAACTCATTCAACTGTTAGTTCAGTCATTCATACTAAGAAAATAATAAAATAAATAATAATAATAATAATCATATCATAATAATAATCAATAAAATAATAACAATAAATAATAATAAAAATAATTAAATACAATATACGAAATATTAATTTTTTTACCAAGCAATCGATTTCCTTCACGATAAAGCTTTAAAGTCCATTTCTATGCTAACGGCGTGATTTATAAAAGCATATAACACAATTCTATAATCATTGAGCAGAACTAAAGAGCATCAAAGAAAATAATACAAAAGGCCAATCGGACAACGAACGCTTAACACAAATCAAATACAATAGAAAGTATTAACACTGAAATAAATATTATCAAAGAAGAAAAATTCCATCCACTTCTCAAGAACATTGATAATATAATCAAAAATTCAAATTATAATTAAAAGCATAATTGGTTTCTCCTTATTCTTTGATAAAGAACTCACTCACTATTTTCATTATTTCTTAAGGAATTTTCCTGCTGTCGAACCTTCTCCATGGCATCCTTCAGTTTCTCCCTTGTGTCTTCTAGATCTGATTGAGACTTTGCAAACCTTTGCAAATCATTCTCATGTTCTTCCTCATATTTTTTCACTTCTTTGTCCCTTTCTATTAAAAGGACTTCTTGGCATTTTACCTTCTCCATATACATCATCATCTGCAAAATTAAAAAAAGAAAGAATTAGGACAACTTGCTTAACAAATTGGTGATAATACAAAATCTTTACATGGTTATTCATTCGGCTTTTCTTCAGTAGCCTAATGTTGAATCTACAGTACCTAAGGAAAAAGTTATAAACAAATGACCGTTTTTACCTCATTGCCCTTCATTTGACTAGTGAAAATCTAATACAGTAGAAGTGTGGAAAAGTTCTTTACCTTATCCTATTCCACGCCCCCCCACTTTTGCGATCTTAAGCACTTGCAACCTGCATAAAGGAATGGGTTCCGTTCGATTGTCAAGTTTACTAATAACCATTTCGATATCAAAAAAAATACATATTGCCGAACAAAACTAGAATTTAACATCATCTAACATCTTGATGAATTATAATTTGTAAGAATTAAACACCTACTACACCCTATCAAATCATGACAAATACCACACAAGAAAGATTAAAACTTCTCTTCTCTTCTACTATAAATAGATGTTTAATAATTTCCCTCTTCACACAAATAATTTAACACATAAAAAAAAAACCAGCAACAGCAAAAACAAACACCAAAAAAAACCTACTCACACAAGAGCACAACACCTCACAGCACAGCGGAATAATACTTCCCGCGTGAACTCTACCTGATATTAACAGAACTACAAATCTTCCATAATCCTAACAAGAGAACAGGATTCACATCTTGCTACAAAGTCTTCAGATCCCAACACCACGTCCTAACATTCTATCAGAGCCAATAATTCAGTACCGGTCACTCACCATTCTATCACAATAGAACTGGAAATATGACCTGTTTACAGAATGTTCGTAAAAAAAATTCTTTGCACTCGGAACTCAGAACAATATTAAAAAAATAATCGGAATACAACTATATGCTATGAGGTGGACATTCCCAAGCTACGTCTGCCCACCCAACTAATGGAGAACCCACGAAAGACAATAAGTTAGTCCACAAAAAGTAAATCACATGATACACTCACCGCGTGCCTATGAGCCGTAATGATTAACGGCTCATTCTAGAATAATAAAAAAGAAACCCAAAGAGAAGACTTATCGAATTAACACAAATATTGAAGAATTTTTAATATCATTAACAACAATATTAGAACATAAACCTTTCTAAACAAACTCAAAAAACCATCTAGAGCGCAAGAGAAAAACAGAATTTTCAGAATATGTAATTTCACAACATTTCAAAAACTTACCCTTCTACACCTGCGTTCCATCTTTCCTTCTTTGAAAGACCTTGATCCTAATTACATCATCAGACCTTTTGAAACGCTGAAATAAATTCATTAGATAGAAATCTCATCTCTTGTTTCCACAGTTTGCTACACCTCCTCTGCAAGCCGAGTTACTCATGACGCCGGCGATCGCAGAAATAACATACTCCCGACAATGAAATAAAACTACCCAAAAAAAATGACTGTCAGTCAGCCTAATTCTTCCAACCACCAAACTATCAGGTGTAGCGGAAATCGGACTTCCCAAATAGACTTCGGTTAGGATGAGTTGTCAACTATCACTCAGATAACGGGATTTGCAACGTATCTCGTCGACCATTATCAAGATTACGTCTTATACGGGACAAACTATTGTGTCTAACGTCACGTAGGTCCTACGCAACCTGCCGCTATGCCAAGCTTCCGGGACCACGAGCACGGTTACCCTGAAACCACACCACGATGATCTAAGACTGCCTTACATTCCATTCCATTGATCAGCCAACAACACATGACCCTAAAATGGCTCAAATAATTGAATATAGACGAAATTCGTTTCCTTACATTAAGAATTAGAAATAATTACTAATTTAAATAACATTGCTTTACGTTGTGCGCATCGATATATATATATATATCCAGGCGGCTCGTCCCGTACAATCTTATAGTGCGTTGCATCTCGAATTTCACACACACACTTGATATATATATATAATTAATACTAACTACTATATACATAATCATAATATATATACTAATAGTATAATATACTATTATATATCATATATATATTATACTATATGATATAATAACATATATATATACGTATAGTAAAATAGTTCAAGTTTATAAGATATAATACATACATATATCTATATATCGATAATAGAATTAAACTAAAAATTTTAACATTTTATGTATTTAAGTCAATCAAATGTTTTCTATCATGTAATCTGATATTGAATTCGTTTATTTAAAAGCAAAATCGCTACGCCGTGTCCTTTAGGAACTGTGCGAACCTACGTAACTAGGGCCCAGGCACCTTTTTACTGCTTATTTTTAAATTAAATTATTGACGGTTCCATAACCTCGGCATTCTTTTGTGCATGCATCAGTTATTTAATCAATATAACAAAAACACGATAATTTTTCCATTTTCAGGAAATTAGTAATTCATCGCACTCACCTTTCTCAGAACATTACTCATTCTATTTATTCTATTAGGACTTATTAGACTGTGTAAAATATGCTGTCCAACTCTAATGACCAGAGACAAAATGCTATTGCAGCGCTGGCGTGCATGCCAATGGACAGACCTACGCTCGCTAACGCATCGCTCAAAAGCGCGCGGCTGGACCGCGCCGGCCGGTGCCGCAATTAACAACTTACTCGCGCCACGAGTAAGTTGTATATGTATATAATTTATACATATAACTATAGACATTACGTCCGTGCTATAGCGACTTAAAACTTTTACATATCTTTTTATTTCGTGGAAAAAACTGAAAGAAAATAAAAAACAACAAATAAATGCAGTAATGGTGAAAATGCCTCAGAATGAAATTAATGCCTCAAATAGTCCATTTACCTTACCATCTAGTTTAATTCTTCGCTATGCTCTCTTGACCACCTTATATAAGCCGAAATATATATCTAGAACGTTACAAGCACGTCTCATCGCTCTCATACTTCTCGATATCTCTCCACTCCTCTCTCCTACTCCTCTACATCAAGAATTACTACATATAATATACTACTAACCTCCATACCAAATATATCATAATATACTATTACCTATAATACATCTACTTATATAATAAATAAGTATACTATATATATATATATATATAAAAGAGAAAAAAAGTAACGGCAAAAGTGAAGGAGAATAAAATCAAAAATAAAAACAAAATGACGAATAAAAACTTTTAAAAGTTTTTGAAGACACAGACTCGTAAATATATATATATATATATATATATATATATATATATATATATATATATTATATATAGCTATATAAGTATCCTAACGTATATATATATAATAATAATTATAATATACTATATATTTATATATATACTATATACTACAATATATATATATACTAAATAATATATATATAATATATATATATATATATATATATATACATATATATATATTATATATAATACTATATACTAACAATTAATTGCAAAAAAAAAAACAATAAAAAAGGTTGGGTAAAAATCAATTTCAAAATTCGCGAAGCGCCCCTGCACTCCTATTATTTTGAGATTTAGATTAAAAACCTAAAGAACACATACCATAGTTAAGACTCGACAGATGGTTCTATTTTCCCATTTGGACACAGATAATTACTTTATTTATAATACGAACAGATCAAAAAGAGTTTCAAATCCACCATCAGTTGTTCAAAATCATAATTATATTTGAAAATCAAAGTTCATTTTGCACGATTAATTTAATAATATAGGCCTATAACCACTTTTAATAAAAAAAGTATTAATAAGAAATTTAAAATGCTTTATCATATAATATTGTTTTTTTTTTATTACGATCTATTCATTATACTACAAGGCAAGAGTTCTGACAACAAATAACAAGCTCTACCACTTCTAACGCTAAACAAACTAAGTAAATTGCAACCTATCACAATGCTGTATCGTTTGCTGGATCGATGAATTTTGACATGTTGAGCGCTAATTTTATAATTGTTGCGTACGTGCAAATTTGGAATTTCAGGTTATCTAAGGGCGAGAATCCAATTTTTAAGGAAAACAACGGTTTGCTTCATATACAACCACTCTTGTAGGTATAAAAACGTTGACGCGTTATATTTTCACACAACATTCTTCCTCGTTCAAAATTTAATTAGACATTGTGTTGTAAGTGTTGCAACAATTCATATTGGTTTGACATCTTGAATAACAGCCTATTCAAGGACGGCTTTTTTTCATTAAATAATAAATCATTGGATTGTTATAAAATGCAATTTAATTTCTTTAATACTTCTAATCCTATTACAAAAAAAAGAATTTGAATAAAAAATTCCAATAAATAGCTTGCACCCTAGCTGACTAGTTGAATACAACATTGGTGGTGGTTGCCGCAAAACCTGCACACCAGGCCCACGAAGCCCCTGAAGTACTATATATATACTATATATAGTCTACTACTATATTATAATTATAATAGATATATATACTACATAATAATACTATATATACAAATACTAATATATTATATATAATATAACTATATTTAAAATATATATACAAAATAACCCTTACGTTAGCATGCAAATCTAAAAAAAGGTAGTAATAGTTATATATACTATACCGTATATATACCTATATACTAAATATGGACCTAATATAGCATCATATATATATATAACAATATATATAATATCAATACTATATATATATATCAATAATATATATATATATATCATCCATCTATATATAGTGACTAATATATAGATATATTATAATAATAAATACTAGTATATTATGATATATATATATATATATCAGCAGTGTGAGGGGCACTATACCGCTCTTTAGTCCCGCTGTTACCGCTACGTCCGCTCCGATGCGTCACTATCCTACCAGAATACGTGGGACTAGCGGAGTGCGGAGTCGTCAGGAAATTAGCGGACCTGCAGGATGCCGGATCAAAAAAAAAAGTTTCCGGCTCTCTTTGCTTCCCGCACCTATTTAAAAGAATTCGAAATCTAGTTTCACTTATAAGAATTTTTATGGTCTATAAATAAAGATAATGTAATTGCAATATAATTTTATAACTAATTATACGTTTAGTCTAAGACTATTGTTTGATTCATAATAAACTTCCCAAAAATTATCTCGAACCTCCCCTTAAAGGTACCATAATGAATATAAATAACATTTAAATTGGAATATTTTTATCAGCGGAATCGGCTATTACCCTAATCTATAACTTTAATTAATTATATTCTTACTATAATAAATAACTAGAGAATATCTAAATCAATTCTGTGAAAAACCATATATATATATAAACTACCTATATAATATAATATCTGATATACATGACCATTTACTTAATATATACTATGACTCATACCTATAACTATATACATATACTATAATATACTATATATAATCATAATATATACGGTATATAACTATAATATAGTATAATATTATAATAAAATAATACTATATATATATAATGTTTGGTTTTACACAGAACTGATTAACACTATATAATATTAATATAAATACCATATTATATATAATATATATAATATAAATAATATATATTAAGTTATATATGAATATAAATATATATATATACATATCAGCTATAATATGAATATATATAAATATATAGCGAACCCGATGTCTGATTACGCAAGCAATTACCATCGAGCTCTGCAAGGATATGTCGGGCTAATCTGTGATGATTCTACTAAAATCTTTGGGACTCGATAATAGAACCTCTAATGGTGGACAGGAGGTCAAAAAATTTCAAAGGCATGATGGCAGAATGATTTAGGTGAGGCCTATAAAAATAATCTAGCAAGTGCACTTTCTGGAACGTGAACTCAACACCAGCACCCTCTCACCGAAGGACATCTTTCCCTTTCAGCATAGGCAGAATTTGTTGAGCTGTTCAATGAAAATATAAACACCTCTCCCTAGTCTGCGGCTGTAAAGCGAATTTTTAGTATTGGTGGGGAGAATATTTTGAGGCAAAGAGGTCAGCCTTAACTACTTTTCATTTTGGCAGCTAATCTTTTGAGAAAGGTAATATGGAGCTCTGTGTCACCTTTGAAGACGGACATTGAGGAAGAGAAGTGGAAAAATCCTTGAGATTGTGGTGTAAAATCATTCAGCTATCAATTTTGCATATAATATTATAATAAATCTTTTTGTAAGCAACTTAATACTAGTAGTATTTATATCTAAAATCTTTTGTAAGTCGCACATATTGCGGATACGTGCGACGTCGGACTGCTCATAGCGGAAAGTATTGATGGTCTGAATAAGTGCGGAAGGGAGCCCTAGCGGAATCTACGTTTTCTCGATGGTGCAGAGGTGGCGCTTAGCGGGACATACTACCCCTAAATGGCGGGAGGTGCCCCACTTACCTCGACATATATACATATATATATAATATTAATATATAGCTAATGTTTATAACTAATATATAGTTTACTATAATATATATATTCATAATATATACAACTATATATATATACATATATACCTATATATATATATATATAAAATATATATATACTATCATATAATAATCATCGATCATCGTCATCCACTTTCTCTCCCCAAAACTGGGTAAAGTACGTAACATGCACCGGAAGCAGAAAAATAGTAGAGAATATGAAGCAAGTCGAAAAAAAAGCCCAGCTACCACCCCGCCTCTATACCCTTTAGTCGAGAAACTCGTGCGCGCGACTAGTCAGGAATCCACCCTAGAGCTTTCACGGGGACCACCGACGACCCCTACACATACAAACTCGTCAAATACGTGCGGGGTTACATCCCTTGCCCCAGGTGGGGCCAAGCCACACACCATACCCCCCCCACATCAAACCCCGACCAGACACTCCGATCAATACGCACCTTCTCTCGCCTCTGCCAACAAACCCACATATTTCTGCCCTCCAGCATTCCCTACCGACTCAATATCACGTTTTTCTTCTCACCGAACTCGTCCCAGCCGTCAGATTCCAAGGATACTCACCACTATTACATTGCTTTAACCAAAGAACCGACTTATCATTCCATCTATTTCCACACACGATCAAACGCATCTCAACGGTACTCAATATTGTCTCATCACTGTAACCCCGTATTTCTGTCAACACCACACAACTCTCTCTAATTAAATTTAAGGCTGTCTCATATTTGAAATGAACTCTCATTCTGCACACCCGTAAACACGATCCCCTAAGAATGTCTATCTGAAGACGATTGTACATTTAGATAACCCTCTTATTCCAACATGAGTCTCACTACTATATATTTAACACAGGATAAATATACAAGAATGATCATAAAAGCATAAAAAGTAATACGTAGCAAGTCCTCTTTACAATTACTACCAAGATAATTGCACCAGCCACTTCCTGGTCATTCACAACTTTCCTACTTACACTCTGCATTCCGTTCCCTTTCATTCCAACATATATACAAAAATTTTAAACTCGGGACACTTTTTCCAAGCTGCCTCACCATCTAACATAACACACGAGGAACTGTCCTCACTCACAACCATAACCTACCCTTACTCTATCTACGTTTATTTCAAACCGCCTCCATGTACACACACCGTACCAAACTCTTTACCAATCCGTCTGCAAGCTCTCTTCAGATTCGACCACCACAAAAACCAAATCATCCTCAATAAATAGCACCCTTCCCTTTCTTCCATTCTCCATTCATTCTAACACCATCCGCTGCCACTCCACCTCTAATTCTTTTCATAACCCCATCCATATACAAATTGATTAACCAAGGAAAACATAACACATCCCTGCCTCACTCCGCTGTTAAATAAGTTAAACCAATCACTTTCGACTATTTATTCTTAAACACGCTTTACTAAAAGTCATTAAGTACTTTTTGATTCTAAGGTTCATAAGCTTACCACCAACACCAGATTTTCACTAACACCTGACATAGAGCTTTACCTATTAATCGCTCAATCCAAACGCGCTCTGTTAGCCACCCCAGTAAAACCTAAATACAACTCTAATTCCCTTCCTCCTCATTTTCCTAATATTCATTGTTTCTCAACTGTAAACGATTTGATTTTCACACATCCTCTATACCAATTCTAAACGCACCCTCTCTTTTTTCAAAAATCAGTCCTTCAGTCACCTTGAGTTTACTCTGTCGACCAACAAACCAGCATTATATCTTCCCATACAAGGCTACAACATCTCGATCATAAACTAATTCCCTCAATGCAATACCCTACCATCACCTTATCCCCCCTTACCCTTTATATAGAGGGCAATACTATTATGCTCTCCTACCATTCGCCTCGCAACTATACTACTCCATGAGAACGCTTTTAGGTACACAACTTCAAATCCAATTCAATCACCATCTCACGTCCAGAATTATATACATCTAGTATATATATAGTAGATATATATAGATATATATATATATTATATACTATATATATTTATATATCAATAACTAAATATAGTATTATATATACTAATAATATACATGTATTATATATATAAAATAAATATATATATATATATATATTATATTTCTAAATGGAAATGTTATTTAGGAACACATACTTTTAGAAATATCTTGTAATAAAGGAAAATCAATAATAATAATAAATAATAATAATAATAATTAATCAATAATAATAAAATAATAAATCAATAATAATAATAAAAAAATATGAGCGATATCGAAAACATACTTGTTAGTTCTTGGGTCATCCGCAGGGAGAAAAGGTGCAGGTACAAGTACAGTCTACACTGGGTTACAAGGACGGAGCTGCCAAGTACAAGTTGACTTCCAAATATATTAGTATCTTAGGGTACAAGTACATTTACTTGAAACGCAACCTGGTCCATTGGAGACTATTATAGTGGTGGAAATTACGGTTCATGTTGGATAGATTACAAGGTTAATAGAACAAATCGAATGTTGTGGACAGATATGACTGGATGACGGTAAGGAAGGATATTGGGTATAATCCAGGATTACTAGATTCAGCGTGATACCGATTGTGTGACTGCAGAAGCAACAGCGGTAGTCAAAAAAGGAGATTGGTACGATGACATATGTGCAATTGTGGACTACTGGATGTCAGAAAAATGGTGGTTAGAAGTATGAATAAGAATAAAAGAGATGTAAAAAGAGTCAATGAAAAGTTTAAATGTGACATATATGTTAAGGAATTCTCGCTAACATGCTGGAAAGATGTTGAATATACTGTGCTGGACAAAAAGTAGAAAGTTTTTTTTGATAAAAGATGTAAAAAAGAGGATGTACCTTGATTGTTGGGAAGTGAATCTTTGAAAAAGATGGATGCTAGTATAAATCTTAGGAAGGATGAAATAAACATAGGTCTATTTGGTAATATACAAGTGAGATGTAAGGAGAATGAAAAATGGCACATGTTATTACGTTTAAGAGGAGGCGTCTGGAGAGATGTTAGGTAGATAAGTGGTAGAAAAGAAGACTTTATAAATGAAAATAAGAGATAAAAGGTAGTTCTTACACCTTCAATTTGGGCACCCGGGAGAGGAAAGATTGTGGGATCTAGTGAGAGATGCATATGGGGATGAGATTACTGGAATTGAGTGGAAAGAAATAAGATGTATAGATGATGTGAGTGAAAATTGTGACACTTGTATGAAATATAGGAAGACTCCTAGTAGACCAGTAGTGGGTTTCCCTTTAACAAGAAGGTTTAACGAAACGGTTACAATGGATTTGGGATTTTTTTTTTATTAAAAAGTTCGCACCTCACGGGCATAGCCCTATTCCAGGAGGGAACTTCTCCAGGTAATTTCTACCTAGGATCCGAACTAGGGATCGAACCCGGGCTCTTGTCATACGACACTGCCGCTATACTTTCCAATTGCGAATTGGAAGACATAAATTTTTGGTCATGATTGATTTGAGTGAAGATTAGGTATTGTCAAGTATGTTGGGTTCAGAGTAAGAAACCGAAAGATTGTTGAAAAGGTGTTAGAAAAATGGATTAGTATATTTGGGGCGCCTGATAGGTTTTCTAGTGATAATGGTTTTAGAATTCCAGAATGAAGAGATGAAAGTATTGTGTAAAAGGTTTAGTATGAATCAATGGCAACAGGAGCTGAAAGTCCTTGGAGTAATGGGGAATGTGAAAAGACTGAGTTTGTTGAGATTCTATGAGAAAGATGAAAGAGGTTGGAGTGAGTAAAAATGTGAGTTTGATTTGGTCAGTTATTACAGAAGAATCGTCTGTTAGATAAGAACAGTTTTTCTCCAAATCAGTTGGCATTTGGAAAAACTAAGATTACCAAATGGAACAACAGAGGAGGAAATGAGCACGGGTGTCCTAGGAATAGAAGGGGAAATGCTTTTGAAACATTCCAAGATGAGGAGAAAAGAGACGTGATATAGATTGATAATCATAGTTGTCATAATGACAAAGGCACGCGGAAGTTTGAGGACGAGGATCTCAACGTTGTGTTTGACCCAGATAAATCCGGGAAGATCGAACTTTAGGATTTGACACAAATAAACAGTAGAATGGAGGCTGAGTGGACAAGCTGATCATGATTCGAAGGAGGAAGCCGGAGAAATCGATTGTAAGGGAAGGAGATTCACGAGAGACTAATGGCTCCAACTGTGGTTTACCGAAACAAAAAGAAAGTCAGGTTAATTCAATAAAAAGACAAGAGGTTCTTTCTTCTCCGCGCACTTGTCCGATAGTTATTTGAGAGGTGTTGCGAATAAAAGATGACGCAGCAAACAGATGAGAATAAAGGAAGACGGAACCACCTATGCAAAGAAAGGAATTAGTTGTACTGATGAAGTTGGAGAAATAATATGTGAAAAAATAATTAGAATAAAAACGAAAGAGTCGTAATGAATAGAAGAAGAGGTGGAGGTAGAATAGCGCCGACTGGGTTGCCATTTATACTCTAGGTATGGCCGGTCGCCACAATTGAATCGATTGTACCTGGAATAAAAGAATATGGTATATTGTGGGACGGTGGTTAGTACAACGGTCGCCTGTCATTCGGGAAAAAAGTGCCGAGTGGAAAAAAGGAACAGGAAATTAAAATGAAATGTAAACCGACATCCAGTAATTTAGTAATCGGGCCAGAGAATATTTACACTAGCGCACAAGATAGAACGAAGCACGCATTTTGAGATACAGTAGAGAGTTGAATAATAGTTTACTTGTAGTATCACAAGGACGAAAATTGTTTGCAATTCACTAAAGAACTTGATAGAAGTAATGAGTAAATAGAGTAATAAAATGAAACTCTCTTTTAGGATGAGTGAGATTCGAACGAGGTAGCTTAATATCTTTGTATTTTTCGAGAAAAAACTCAAGGATAATCGAACTATATACAAATAAACTATCTCTCAATTCAAGAAATAGCAGGATGACACCTGCAATATGGTGAAGATAATTGTAGAGAGAAATAAAAGTACAAGAGAAGTACTGATTCTTTTCCGTTAGGAGGCGTTCTGGTAAGGCTTGATATTAATTTCATAAATGATGAGTTTAATGATTATGAAGTTAACTTTCTCCATCCAAGTGGCCTCAATGAATTTTATTTCTATCCACAACATGAAGACAGATGTCATGTTATGAGAGAAAATGTTCAAGGCATCTAGAATTTCCTTCACTGAAAACTGGTACTACAAGAATACAATAAAAGTTTTTAAAAGCTGAACTAAAGAATTTATTATAGAACTGGTACTT
>JABUQX010134277.1:22500-25000 GCA_015478945.1 Trachelipus rathkii | reverse complement strand
TTAGTTTTAACTAATGGACTTACGAGATTTGTTTCTGACAGCGATGAATTATATAAAATTAATTTAACTCTGCGCTTTATATTATTAACGGATATGATACCTAAAATATTTTAGTGTCTAGGGGGGGTGGCCATGGCCCCCCTGGCCCCCCCCCAAATACGTGCCAACACCGTATATATATATATATATATATTATTATTATATATATATAGGTATATTATATATATATATATATTATTATTATTATTATATATATTATTATATATATTATTATTATTTATATATATAAAGTATATATATAAAATAAAGTATATATATATATATATTGCTAGTACATATATATATTATTATTATTATAGCAGGTAATAAGAAGAGGTTAAATATATATATATATGTATGTTGTTATTAGCATATATTATATTGTTATGATATTATTATATATACATATATATATTATATTACATATTATTATATATATATATATATATATAGTATATATATGGGTGAAAGGTTCAATAGTATTTTGTGGGTCTTTACTAGAGTCCTCGAGATTTTCCGATAATTTCCAGGGAATGTTATTGATAATTAATTATTGTCACAAAACTGTTGAACAAATTTAGAAATATTGACTTTTTATTTTCGAATTTATATATTTAAAAATTAAAGTTTATTTGGAACTGAATAATAAATAGCCTTGCAATATTTTATTACCTATCTATATATACTCACTTAGCCTTTATTTCTCAGGTGTTTTTTTTTTTTTTTTTTTTTTTTTTTTTTTTTTTTTTTTTTTGTACAAAGGTTACCAAAATGAATTTATATTTTAGTTAATAACTCAAGCTTATAGATTTAAATATAGACTTGAAGATGGATTTTTTTAAATTTTAATTAAATCGAAATTATTAGACAGAAGAAAATAAGCTTATTTTGTTCATATTTTCATATCAAAGAAAAAAAAATTTTTTGGAAAAAAAATATAAATTATTTCCTTTAACATTGAAAAAAAAACTACATATGCAAATTTAAAATAATTTTTTAAAAGTGAAAATATCAACGCCCTTCAGTACATTTAAACGAAATATAAATTAAAATGCCAAATAAATAAAACATCCTGCGTTCCAGGGAAAGAAATCCTGTTCAGAACCTACACTGAAATTTTCATATACTCCTTATGGTTTAATTTTTTTCTATACATTTAAAACCATAAGATTTAAAAATTCCTTATCTTTGCTTATTGCGGATCAGATATTTTGTTGTTCTACGCATAAACTCGAGAATACAGTAGTGCATGAAAGGTATGGCAGATATAATAAATGCCCTGCGAAATTTCCATTAAAGTCAGAAAAACCATTCCCGTATAAGAAAAATGAATGTTCTTCAGATATATGATCTTTTAAGATGTTGATATCAAATCATGGGTGATCAACACTAATATGATAGCCAGATTGATAAAGCACTTATATAAATTATTAGGTAAAAACAGAATACTTTAAAATATATGAAACTCACCATGATATAAATATATATATAAATATATGAAAAGACTTTTTAATAATAAAACCTTTCCAAAGAATTTCAGAACTGCGTAAGAAGACCTTGAGAAAAGTGGAGCTGAAGGATAGAAAAGACGAAAGTTGAAGGTTAAATAAGTCAATCTGACACTAAACCTATTAAACAGGGTGGTGTCGAAGGTTCTCGAACAGCTGTTGTTTCAAAAGCGATTACACAGCATGACATTTGATTATAATATTCGACAAGGATACTGTTAAAACAATTTTGTTTAAAACGTTTGAAACAGAAAAATAAATCAGTTTAAATAATTTCTAAAGCAGTGATGGGGCTTTCTTTCAAACTAATAACCGCTAATAAGTAAAACTTGTTTTAATAGGAAATTTAGTAGTTGCAGTAAAATGGTAGTAGAAAGAAAGTGACTTACTAATGGGCTGGTCTATTCCACTTCTTATATATATATATATATATATTATTAATAGAAGATATAAGCAGTTTCGTTGCGCGTTCTATTATCTCTTTTTATATATATATATATATATATATATATATATATATATATATATATATATATTTATGTTATATATATATTATTGTATATAAGTATATATTGGGGAAAAGAAGGAAGATGATATATATATATATTATTATTATTATATTATTGAAAAGAATATATACATATACATATACATATTGCTTATATTATTATTATTTTTATATTATTATATTATATTATATTATTTATATATTATTATTATTATATACATATGAAATATATACATATATATTACATATATTATATATATATTACATATTTATATAAATATAAAAAGAGTTAGATATATTTTTTATTTATATATTATTATTATTATATATATATATTATGTTATTATTATATATGTATATATATTATATTATTAGATATTATATATATATATACATATATATATATATATATATAATATATATATATATATAGATATATATATAT
>JABUQX010134277.1:12500-17500 GCA_015478945.1 Trachelipus rathkii | reverse complement strand
GCTCTTTCACGTTGCCATGACAACCAGTGCTTGAAAGCATTATAATTACGTTCTAGGAAGAACGAATAGAAATTGCATCAGTCATTAATTCTCCCGAGTGTTAATGTATCTTTGAAAAGAAAATAGAAGATTTTAATGCAAAATTGCGTTCCTGTATAACATTTTAAACAGATTATTTTAATACCAATAAATAGTAATTGAATTATTTCTTATATTAGCTGCTCTTATTTGCTTTTATTTTTTTTTTTAGAGGCCCGGCCTCCTGTGCTTCCTCTGTAAAAACCGCGCCTGATATTATATATATATATATATATATATATATATATATATATATATATATATATATATATAGCAGTATATATATATATATATGTATATATTATTATATTACATATATATATATATATACTCGTGTGCGGGGCGAGTATGGCATATGTTGTTGATAAGGTTATATATATATATATAGCAAGTTATATATATATATATATATATATATATATATATATATATATATATATATATATATATATATATATATATATATAAGATTTATATATACAAGCATTTATTGTTATATATATTGCTACATATATATATATATATATATATATATTATTATATACATATATACATATATACATATATACATATTAATACATACATACATATTATATTATTACATTACATTACATACATACATTACATACATGGCATATTATTACGATACATTATTACGCTACATACATACATGGCTACATATTATTACATACATATATTGCTATTACATTACATACATACATACATACATACATTATTATTATATATATATATATATATATATATATATATATATATAGTTATTGTTATATATATATATATATATATATATATATATATTATATATATTCCTCGTCTGCCCTTTAACCTTCTTAATTTAATGCATAAAAAAATTGTACAATGTATTCTTGAAGGACGTAAGAACTGTGACTTCACACTCTAGAAAGAGCAAAATATTTCCAAATATAAAATGAAAGTTATATATATATATATATATATATAGTATATATATATATATATAAAAAGATATATATGTTATATATATATATATATATATATATATATATTTTTATCTATATATATATGTAATAAGCTCACTCTAATTCAGGTTTTTAAGTAACTTGTATAAAATACTTTACTACTAATAAACTAATGAAAGTAGTAATTTAAGATTTCATTTTTAGTTATGTATATTATGATAAAGTTTGGAAAACAATTATTAAATAGGTTTTAGAGGCCCTAATAATAATAATAATAATAATAATAATAATAATAATAATAATAATAATAATAATAATAATAATAATAATAATAATAATAATAATAATAATAATAATAATAATAATAATTACCAATAGATCAACTACATTTACAAAATAACTATAATCAATAATAATAATAATAATAATAATAATAATAATAATAATAATAATAATAATAATAATAATAATAATAATAATAATAATAATAATAATAATAATAATAATAATAATAATAATAATAACTAATTTTTTAACATTTAATTTAACATATGATTTTACTGCTTTTTCTATCTCCTGAAAATTTTTCTTGTAATAAAGAATTTTTTTCAAATTTTATTTTAGCAAAATTAAATTTTATTAATTTTATATAATTCCAAGTTTTCTTCTCTATGCTTCAGATAATTTCAAAATCTCATTTTATTTAAGATAACTTAAATAAATATTTTATAAAATAATTATAAATAAATAAAACTATGAACTATAAGCAGTACCAAAAGTAAAATATACGATACTTTTTCTTATTATTTAAAGACAAAAATTTTGTATTTATATATTTTATTATATTTTATAATATTATATTATTATATATATTTGATATTCATCTCTGGTTTGAGTTTCCCTAGGAGCAATAATTCTTCGACGTGCAGTACTTTAGAATCATTTTTTTCTTACTAAGATGGAGAAGCTCTCTTTAACACTGTTGTCTGGATTTTTGTGTTCTTCTTCTTATGTTGCAACAATTTCATGTTAAGGGTGTTTGTTATGTATGCGATATGAATGACGTTACATCCACTTTCAGAACATTTAAAGAGGTTTATAACGGTTCTATATTCTCCCCATTCGTATTTGTGCTACCCGAGTAGAAAGCACGTGCTCAGTTTAATTGGCTAGTAATATGATCTCTGTAGAAGCTTCTTTAGGGTTTTTTTCCTTTTCTTTGACTAGTATTGTCAGTTTCATAATAAATCATAATGTTATCGTTTTTCATATCATAAGTATATTAGCAAATAAAATATTTCAGGTATTTTAAGAACTTTTTTTTCTCATATATATAGAGAAAAGTTAATGTTCATTAAGTTCTATTTGATTCTTCTGGTCACTGGTCAGAAAAGCCCAATCAGACGATAACTTAAATGTTCAATGAACTAAGTAAGGTCTTTATGCCAGCAATATTGTAATTTTAAGGAGTGAAGGAATAGAAATTCAGATATGTTCCATTTTCTTTAAACTTTTCTGCCTTCTTTAAATTTAATATTAATATCAAGAAACAAGGAAATCAATGTAATTATTTTTTTAAAGTAAATATTGTCACTACGTTCTTCCAATTTGGATTTAAACTCTTGAACAATGTTCCTGATCCTTAAATATTACAAAGATGAATTCTACGTATCGGTTGTAAAAGATAGGACTGCAAGGAGTTTTTCATTAAAATTTTGTTTTCTACTAATGAAATATAGAAATCCAAGAAAGTCAGTCCTAAATTTGATCCCATAGGTAGTTAATTTTTCTATACGCAAGTTTCCCATTGAAATTTAAAAAATGTTTCAGTCATGCAGGCGTAAAGTAACTTTTTCATAATTTCTAATTCTTTGTACGGTGGTGGTATTATATAATGATATACGTTTTTTAATATGCTTATAGTTTCTATATATATATTATATATATATATATATATATTATATATATATATATTTATATATATATATATGTACGTATGGTATTATGATATAATAATATATATATATAAATATATATATAATATATATATATATATAAGGTAACATTCGTAAAGACTTTCTATATCCAATGATATGTCTTTGTTAGCATCGATGAATTAGAAACAAAAACTAATCGGCTCATTTAACTTTAAATCTCAAGTAAAAATAAGGTTAAATTAGATTGTTTATGTATTTTGCGATACCATGAGTCACTGTCTCAGTCATAATTATAATACATCTTAAAGGTGGAACTTCAGTACTGCAGTATTTTCGAATACAGAGTAGTAACGTTTTTGTACTGATTTAAATGTTCGAAAGTAATGTAACGCCTCTTAATTAATTAAATCGGATGCAAAAAATACTCTCGGCATAAGAATATCACTAAGTATTAAAGAAAACTTCTCCATCGTAATAAGCAAATATGATTTTTTTGAATTGCTCCTCGGAGAATCAGACCAGAGATAAATATAAAATATCACGAAATGTCAATTGTTTTAAATGTCATTTAATCAAAATTAATTAAAATTAACAGTTTTGTTTATTTACAATTAATTTATAAAATGTTTATGTTATTCAAGCTTGCTTTTAATTTTCTAAATAAAATCTTTCCTGAAAATGTTCGTCACTAAGTGTATCAAAGCTTCCAACTACAATAAAATCAATTATTTAATTTTATTCTAGAATTATATGAAAGAAAACTTCATTTGAAATAAATATTTTCAGAAGACAATAATAATAATAATAATAATAATAATAATAATAATAATAATAATAATAATAATAATAATAATAATAATAATAATAATAATAATAATAATAAATTAACAATAAAACACATGTGATAGTTAGGCCTTAGAAATTATCCTAACAACGTGCTTAGGCTATGGCACGCCTTGTTTAGTTCAAGTATAGTAATAATAATAATAATACTTTTGATAGTTAGGCCTTAGAAATTATCCTAACAACGTGCGTAGTCTATAACACGCCTTGTTTCGTTCAAGTATAATAATAATAATAATAATAATAATAAATATTAATAATAATAATAATAATAACAACAAAAATAATAATTGATTTATTTCGACACTTTCATTATTTCGCACCTCGTAAATCTCACAAAATATTTTATTTTTATTTATATTTAGACTCGTTTTATATCACTTTTTTTTCTTTCAGGAAAATCCATTTAAGCCTTTTAAGTTATTTCAACAATTTTACCATTGGATAAAAAAATTCGATTTATGAACTGAGTTTCCAAATCAAATTGTTGTCCTGCTAGGCCATATATATATATATATATATATATATAATATTATATATATATATTATATATATATATAATATATATATATATATAATATATATATATATATAATAATATAATAACTATATATAGATATATACCGTATATATAGGTATATACTATATATATATATAATATATAATACTATATATATATATATATATAGTATATATACATACTGGTATATATATTATATATATAATAAGTAGATATATATATATAGTATATATTATATATATATAACTGTGTATCTTACTTAATAAATATTTGTTTTTCTAGATATATATATATATATATATATCATATATATATATATATATATATATATATATATACTATATATATAGTATTATATATATATATATAAATATATAGTATATATATATATATTAGTATATATAATATACTATATACACTACTATATATATATATATATTATATGTAATAGTAAAGCAGAATGGCTTTCACCTCCCGATTTTAAAAATCTTAGGATATACTTTAAAAAAATAATAATGGAAGCGATAAAAAAAAAACGAAAATGGCCTGACGTCTTTAGGAAAAGAAGTTACAGCCTCTCAAAAATTTGGAATTTCCGAATAGGATATTTCTTATATATAATTATCATATATATATATATTATATATAGTATATATATTATAT
>JABUQX010134277.1:0-5000 GCA_015478945.1 Trachelipus rathkii | reverse complement strand
ACATATATATATATATATATATATATATATATATTATAGTAATATATATATATAGGCCTATATATATTAAAACTAGTTACTATATATATATATATACTATATATATATATATATATATATTATAATATATATATATATATATATATATATATATATTTATCATATATATATATAACTATACTATATAATATATATATATATAAGACTTTCTCATCTAATTTTTCTTTCATATATATATTATAAAAGATATATATATAATATATATATATATACTATATAGTATATATTATAATATACTAAACTATCAATATATATAGATGATGATATGTTTTTATAAAGAAAGTGAGCCATTACCAGAATTTGAGAAACTTTTAATTTAAATAAAAATTTAATTTTCCAATCTTTTTCAGTCTCACTGAGCATGGGAAACACAGCTCACACTCACTCATGACACAGACACACACCATACAGCCACACACACTATATAGATATACTATATAAATACTATACGTAGTATATATATTATAGCTATTATATATATATACTATATAATATATACATATATTATATATATTACTATACATATTACGATATATATATATATTATATCTATATATATATATATATACAGCTATATATATATATATATATAGATATATATATATTATACTAGTAATATATATATGGATATATATATATATATATATATATATATATATTATACATACATATAATATAGTATATTCATATATTATATATATATCGTGAATTTTCGAATCCTGCAACTCTAAACCACCCAGCCAGTTAATGTTGGAGAAACGGTGCATAAATATCATATAAAAAAGGGTCGTTTAGCGCGGCTTTTTCGATTTCTACATGTTTCAAGTGATTTTTTGAAACTATTTTAAAGGGGGAAAGTTTGCATTTTATTTTTTTTTCATTATATTTTATTTGTCTTGGGGGAGGAGGAATATTTTTGGGAGGTAGGCATAATTTTATTTTGTAAAGATTCCGTTAGGCTATAGGTTACCTTGCGAATAGGTTAGGCTAGGGGGTTTAGCAGGCTGCAGTTTAGATAAGCTTGGTTATTATTGTTAGACCAAACAAGTACCACCAAAAAAAAAGCTCGCAATTTTTCCATCGAATATCATCTACAAATCACTTGAGCACGTGGAAATTGATAATAAATAGTCTTAAACCCATTTTTTCACTGGGCTGGTGAAACAGCTAAAAGCACTAGTATATATATATATATTTAGTTATATATATATAATATATAATATATATATATAGTATATATATATATAATATATTATATGATAATATAATATGTATATATATATAACTATATGTATATATACTATATAATTATATATATAATATATATATATATATATTCACGAAAATAATTAATTTATGCCTCATGATCATTCATTGCCATTCTTGAAAATGAATCGATTTAAAAAAAAAAAAAAAAATCTTTGTTTGCAGACCTATTCAATCAAATTTTACATCATGCATTGATGCGAAGCAAAATTAAATACCATTTTCCATACGAGAAATTTTCGAATTTTTGACACATGGTTTAAATATTGCAACGTAAACGAATCAGGCTTCAACAATGCCAAACGGGAGGAAAAGCACACAAACTGTAATGAAATGTTCAGCAGTTTTAATATGACGAGCATTTAACATAACATGCAAATTGCCAATATAGCAGTATTAAAGTCCTAATGAAACACTGTATAAGTCAGGTGGAATAAGGATGATGAATGATGATGATGATGATGATGATGATGATGATGATGCATGATGATGATGAGGATGATGATGATGTTGATATAAAAATAATAACTAATAATAATAATAATCAATAAATAATAATAATATAATATAATAATAATAATAATAATGAATTACATAAAATAATAATAATTAATAATCAATAATTAATAATAATAATAATAATAATAATAATAATAATAATAATAATAATAATAATAATAATAATAATAATAATAAATAATAATGATAAATAATAAAAATAATAACGTAATAATAATAATAATTTTCCCTCCCAATTAGAAATAATACTGATAAATATCTGGAAAAAAATTCATTCGAATACTTCGTTTATACTTATTTAACAACTATTTATCCAATGCCGTTAAAAGAAAAATCTCGAAACTCTAAAAGTTATTATTAAACATAATAATAGCCGATTTGATATTGAAATTAGCGTACTTTTTTTTTTAAGCGTTATTTAAAAGGGTTTTCCGATCCGCGCTTTGAAAAAGACAGCTTTATAAATTCATTATTTAAAAGAGCGCAACAATTTCTATTTGAACCGATATAAGGCTCTACTCAAATGAGAACCCAAATCCAAACTTATTGGGCGTCTGTAATACTTCTAGATTTACGACGCACTCATATTTTTTCAGAGTATATAGTACTAGTATTCATACACTTATATAATATCTATATACATATATTAATATATATATATATACATAGTATATAGCTATATATATATATATATTACTATATTATATATTATATCATATGAATTATATATATAATATATATATATTAGGCTATATATATATATTATATATATATATATATATATATATATATAATATATTGACTATATATATAATATATATATATCATATTATCATTATATATAATATATTATATTACTATATATATAGATATTAATATATATATATTATATATACAAAAGTATATATATAATATATAAATATAATATATATATATATATATATATATATATATATATATATATATATATATATATATATATATATATATATATATATAATATATATAATATATAATTAATTATAAATTCCCCTATAATAATAATAATAATAATAATAATGTAATAATAATAACTAATAATAATAATAATACATAATACATAATAATAATAATAATAATAATAATAATAATAATAATAATAATAATAATAATAATAATAATAATAATAATAATAATAATAATAATAATAATAATACCAAAAAAATGTACACTTGAATTTTCTTTTTAAAATAAAGGCTACGCAATGAAAAAGTTTAATTTAAAGTTTTAAACTATCTCGTTAGAGGTAATTTTGTCTCAAAAACTAACAAATTGTTAGTTTTGAGACAAAAATACCTCTAATGAGGTAGTTTGAATTTAGCGTTTTATTTGTGGAGTATTTATCTTAGGGAGCATATTTAGGTGTACAATTATTATTATTTATTATTATTATTATTTTATATATTATTATTATTATTATATTATTATTATTATATTCGAATTCATTATTATTATTATTATTATTATTATTATTATTATTATTATTATTATTATAATATCGCATTTTATAATTAAAAAAACATAGTGTTGAATAAAACACAAAGTACTATTGAGACTGCGAAACATTGACTAGCCCAAAGCTATTACAGCTTTAATTTTCAACCCCTTTCATGGTAAATTCGGTTAAATGCGTGAAGACTAATAAGAAATATTTTAAGCAAAAATGTGAGCCTCAGATCGCTCAGAAAAAACATTCAACCTTAAAAAATCAGACAGAATTAGGAACATGTTTTTTTTTCTTTAAAAAATGGAAGAAACAAGTTGGTGAACCCTTGTCCAAATTGGTTAATCTTTGTTTAAATTTGGTGACCTTTTTCTAAATTGGTGAACCTTTGTTCAAACGAGATAACTGAAGAAGGTATATGTTATATTTACATGTGAGGAAACTCTCTATTTATTTGGTTGATATCCATACGAATTAAATTATTATTACTTTTCCAATAAAAAGATTTTCTCCACAGAAACATTTTAGAAGGGAATTTTAACTCTTCAAGAGTTGATAAAATGAATCCATTGAGAATCTGAGTGAACACGAACAAACAAACATCTAATAAACAAATATTAATTTCAAATAAACAGATTTCAAAATTCTTATGTTTCTCATTTGCAAAATTTATTATTTCCATTAACGTGTACAACTTTCGAAAGAGTTGAGGTAAGAAATTAGGCCTATTTTAAATAATAATAAAATTCTCATTTTTAACGAAAACTATATTCTTATTGCAGATTAACTGATAAGTCACACGCTTACCATGAGTTTCAGCTCGAACACATTTATCAATTTGCTTTTTCTTTCTTGTTTCCTGCTATTCTATCAATTTTCCAGCAAATGTTAGTAAATATTACTGATTATTGTGCTCGCTATTCTAAATATATATATATATATATATATATATATAATAATTACATATATATCATATATTGATCATACTATATATATACTATACTACATTATATATATTCACTTAGACATCCTAATAAATATATATATATATATATTATAATATATCAATATAATATATCTATATTTATACTGATATATATAATATATATATATATATAAATTACTCTCCTAAAGGAATAAACATCGTAGTTTTATCTTATAAACGCTAAGTAAGTAATTTATAAAATAATTTTTTTTAATCTTTTTTTTTTTCAATCTCCAGAGGGAAAGAGAGAAAGAGTAGTAACTTAAAGAATAAATCTTCATTTATCTGTTATGTTAACTACTTAGAGTTTAAAGGAGTAAGAAGCTTGAGTTATCTGTGTTGGAATCAGAGTTATTTTTACTGGGACGTGCTTGAAGGTCATATATACCAGAGACCTTGGCAGATTGAAGTTATCTATATAGCGGAATGAGAATATTCATTTTTTAGATGCATTTAAGTCTTTTGAAGTCTCACATCCGAGTAGTTTGATTACTTTTTTTTTAAATTAGTTTACATATAATATAATTAAATTTCCAAATTCATTTACGACTTGTTTAATTTTTAGCCTGTTTGTAACTACTTTTATGCAGAAAATTTTACAATAGAATTCAAGTTGTTTTTCACATTCAAAATTCAAATTAGATTTAAAATCTAATTCAATTTCTTTCACAATTTCGTATTACACAA
>JABUQX010134275.1:25000-40856 GCA_015478945.1 Trachelipus rathkii | reverse complement strand
ATCATTATTAAACATATTTGCATAATAGTCTGAATAAATTATTTCCTTGGTAGTGATCAGAAAATCTCACTTATTTGCTTGAAGTGTAATAAAAAAAAGGAAGAACAGTAAACAAGCAAATATGCACAGCTTCTGAACAAAAGGTTACTGGCATACTTGTGTCGAAAAATGGACCACTTTAATTTAAAGCTTCGAAGATATTAAAAATATATCAAATATTATCAATTTGTTTAAATCACAGTGTAATCTTGATTCTTTTTGATATTTAAAAGTTAATGAAAAAAAGAATGAAGAGAAAAAAAGATACTGAAAGAAAAGAATGAGGAAGGGACCATTGAAAAAACCTATTTATCATAGCAAGAACCCAGATACGCCGCTATATAAAAAAAAATCGAAAACAAGCTCTTCAATGTTATCAAGTAAACTTTAGGTGTTAATGCATGGATATAAGATAATTTCATTGGAATGTAAATATTGGTAAAATTGAAAAGAAAATATTAAATTAATGTAAAAGCTGACTATAAACTCAAGACACTTAAAAAAAGATATCATTAGATAAAATCTATATATAATCAACATTAGCTCTGAAATTCTATGCGACCTATTAACATGCAAATTGAGCCAACGCTGTTATAGCAAGAGATTCAAAGAAAATTTTAAGCTTATTTGAAATATGTTGATCTTACAGCCAACAATTTCTTACCTTGTGGGGAAAAGCATCAAACAAATAAACTAAAAGGCAAATAACGGTAGAAATATATCGATTAATCAATAGAAGAGAAAAAATTTCTCTTATTAAAACGCATGGAGTTTCTTTTTATTTGTCTTACAAGAATACATTAAATAATAAAATAAGTTTAAAAGCATTCAAATAATTAAAGTTAAAGAGACAGAGAGATAAAGTACCAAATTGGGGACATGAAGCCGAAAAAATCTGGAAAAGAAAAGTTAAAAAAACATAATACGAAGTTTTGCAAAAAATTGCATTAGAATTGCTGATGGAGTACGCAAGTACAGTTTGAAAACTGTAAACAAATGAAATGATAATTATAAGTCACTCCAAACCAAGAAAAGTACATAAAATAACACAACAATATACATAACTACTGTATTCAAAAAAAATTTTTCTTAAAACTACCAACTCTTACATATCTTGAAAAATTCACACGACATACACAAGACTCCGAACTCCGAACTACCCGACATACCGACTGCCGGGACTCCCGACATCGAACTACGACATACCGACTCCAAACTCCGACTCACGACCACACCCATCTTCCAAAAAATTAAACACATAACATCCCGACACCGGCTCGCGAACTCCAGACTAAACAGACGATTCCGAACTGTCAAACACACCTCATATATGTTCCAAAAAATTAAACAACTTAACTCCGACTCCGACATACAAGACTTTACACGACAATTAAACAGATCCGTAACATCAGAACTCAAACTGCATCTATACAAAAATGTGATACAACAACAAACAATCCGACTTCAGCAACGTCAGGCTCCAACTCCGACTCCAATTCAACCCTTTGGGGACAGCACAAGACCCAACCCAGAAAGCTGGGACGGAAGCCCTGTCCTTTCGTTATTGCTTGCATACTCACTTGCCCTATATAAGGAAGATCTTTCAAAGATGACTCTGCTTATAGCCGAAACATATGCAATAAATGGTTACAAGAATTTTCTTGTACCTTGGAGATAATTTTTTTTAATAACTTCTCCCCCTCCTTTCTCAGAAATCCTACTAGTCAAGACAATATGAAAGATGTTGCCAACTGTGCATTGGATTCATTGAAGTAGTTGTGGAAATAGATATCAACAACAAATTTTATGATACGAAGTAATCATCTCTTACATTAAACACTCAAGTATTGTCAGGCATGACTACAACCGCAACCTTACACATACCATTTACAAGATAATGACGGAACCAAATAATTCACGGATTAGTCTATAAAGGAGGAGAAATTGTATTCACTATAACCGTTCTTCCCCAACACTAGAGGTCGTAATTCTAATCGACACGGGTGCATCAAGTCGGATAAAACTTATTTTAGAGACAAAACATTCCCTGACAACTTCAGAGCGATAAAACTGTACGAATAAGGAAAAATATCACACAAACTGTTCGGATGTAAATAACCTTCCTCCAACTTCTTACTCAACACATGATTTCATCCACCTTCATCTAATTCCATCCACCTTCACCACCATCTCCTTCATCGCCACTACCACTTCCTTCACCTCCGACTCTGTCTCAGGCACCTGTTCCGCCCACACACCGCGTTCGTTCAGGAATCCTGACCACAAACTTCCGGCGCTAGCAGTTACAACTTCAGCATCCAACAGCATCATTCTATTTTTTCGGGTCGATAAATTGGCTTAACAATAGTGAAGTCAAAATGGGTAAAGGGTCCGACGGTCGCGTGGTGGTCAGTAAGTTCGTTGGATGAAGTGCTACCTCCACTAACTTCCTGTCCAATACGCTGAAGGGGAGTTCGAAGAGATGCTGCCCCGTGCAAACGCAACCTATTGTTATCGATGGGTAAAATAGATGCTTCCGATCTCCGATATTCGACTACGATATGAACCGTCGATATCGCATCTATCATAAAAGATAAAAGGAAGTCTTAAACCTATTAATGCAACATTCGGAAAGCGATTTCCAAAAAAAATTAAGCTAAAAATAGCACATTATATTACAAAATAGTTTGTTAACCAGAAGTATATTTCCTACACATTTTGAAGTCATATAGGAGTTCATATCTTCACTATCAGAAAAATTTCATAACTTCTATGAATTTTGTCATTAGAGACTTACGTTCATCACAGCGACATACATTGGATTGGAGATTGAGAAGTTGGGAATTATAAATAAAAAACAATACAAAACTTTAAAGATATATATAATTATAAATATATTCTAGGCTGTTACACATAACCTACTGAGGGACACATCAACCAATCCATCAACATATATATAATAATAATAATAATAAATAATAAATGATTAATAATAATAAAAAAAAAAAAATAATAGAAAATATAATAAAATATAATATAAAAACCTCAAAATATATAAAATAATAAATATAATAATATATTATATATAACTATAATATATATAATTAAACACAAAATAAAATCTTTTACTATTATAAATAATATATAAATAACATAAAATACTTATCATAGGATAAATATTATAAAAAAAAATAAAAATAAATAAATAATAAATATAATATAGTGAACAAAAATAAATATAAACAAAGGAAAATTAATTTAACTTAAAAGCTTCATCGTAGAAAACTAGAATTTAGAAGAAAAAATATAATTTTAGGCTGAAATTTATTTAATGAGTAATATATTAAATACTTATTTTTTTAAGGCTATTGAAATAATTACATAATTTTGAAAATTATCTTAATACATCAGAAACAAAAATTAAAAAATAATTAACCCATATATCTCAAGATATTAGTAGTTCACAAAAGAATTATTTTAAAAATAACAAACTATAAGAAGTTAATATTCAAGAAAACATTCCTTTCTAATTGTTATCTTGTCCTTCACACGACATATTTTAAAAAGATATTGTAATTATATCCAATGGTAAATTAAAATTAAAAAAAAAAATAAAAAAAAATAAAAACAAAAGTCATTAAATCTGAAAAAAGCCAAATAAAGAAAACGTACACGGTCTTCAGATAAGAAAAAGAACGAAAGATGAAAAATAAGAAAAAAAAAAATTTCCAAAAGCATAAAATGTAAGAGGTAACAAGGGATAACGGAAATATATTTGATCTAACCTATTATTAAAATTAGGAAAATAAAAAAAAAAGAGACAGTAAGCAAAAAGAATCAATTTTACAAACAAAGATTTTCTGAAATACATTGCATGTAAATTAAAAAAAAATAAAACAAAGAAGAAAAAGAAAGCAATATAAGTGAATATTAAAAAAAAAAAAAAAGAATAAAAAAGAAATAAAAAAATTAATAAAAATATAGAAAAAAGGTAACAATTATTATATTTTATTTTTAAATTTTTATTAATTTAAAACTATCTTTTATTAACTGTAAATTATCTTATTTTAAAGAATGCAAAACAGAAATAAAGAATATATAACGAGAATAAATATTCTAAAATAACAAAAATATAAAACACCAAAATTTTTTAAAAAATAATCTACAAAATTATATTTTATTTTGAAAACTGTATTCACCTGTTTATCGTTACGACAAGGCGTTCTGTTAATATAAAAAATATAATGTTATAAACTAAATAATTTAGATAATTAGTTACATTTTACATCAATAAACTTTCCAACGGGATCATAAAAGTCGTTAAATCTTAAAATTCGAAATGATAAGGAGACAAAGTTCATTACAATATCAAGGCTAAGTATGTGTCAATAAACAAAAAGGATTTATGAAAAAATCGAAACAGAAGAATACGGACGAAACATACAAAAAAAAAACTACATTGAAGGATATATTGTTTACAAAAAGGTATTAAACACCAACTCCATCCAACCTCACACAAAATATAAATATAATATATATATATAAAAAATATAATATAGATTTATATAAAAGGTGTGAAAAGAAATATAAAAAATATATACTTTAAAATATAATATAATAAGTATTATAAAAATAATAATATATAATAATGTAAAACATAAAAAAAAAACATAAAGAAAATGAGAATTTAATGTTTGATTTAAGGTATAATATAAAAAGATGTATAAAATAATAAATGAAAAGGATATTAGGTAATATATTTTTATAATAAATATATTATTTTAAAAATATTTTTGCACTCTAGTAATCACTAAATACTACTACACTGCCTACAACAACGCTAGCCCTTTTTCAAAAAACAGGATAGGAAATGCTAGAAGATGTCAGGATTCCAAAAAACCTAGCTAATAAGTCACATATAAAAAACACACACAGATTACTAGAAAGAACTAACCCACAAAAGGATATTGGACTGACAAACTACTATAAGATCATCTTGGACATTCAAAAGGAGATATAGTTAAGAAATTGAGAAAAAGTTAGAACTCGTAGAGAATGCCTAGATTAACTCACAAAATAATAATACCTACTGAGATGCTATGTCGGACTTAAATCATGGAATGTACCATTAAACATATGAAAATACTAACTCTCTACAATCTCAATAACTCTACTCTCATACTCTACAATCTACATAACTCATACATACTCCTCTCTCATAACATACTCTCAATCTACTTCTCTCCTTCCACGCTCCCAATCTCTCACACGAACATAACGCTGACACTTAAACACCCTATAACACAATATTTTCAATAATATTCAAAAATAATATATTGGATATGTCATAAAAATATATCTAATATATCTAAGAATGAACAAAATCATGTTGTCAACATTTAACAAAGAGATAGTTCCCAATAAATACCGAGACAGTTAAGTGAATTAACGATAATGAAAATAAATACATATAACTCATTGCAACAAGCTAGTGGTTGAGTACTAGGTAAGCCCAATACTAAAATATTTCGTCACTGAATTGTGATATATTAAATTGAATGCATATACCCAGCACACACACACAAATGCACACACACACGGAAAATAAAATAAAATATATATATAAATAAAAACTTAAAATATATATATATTATAATAATAATAATAATATATATTATTATAAATAATATATAATATATATATAATATGTATATATGTATATTATACTATATTATATAATAAATAAAAAAAAAAATAATATATAATATATAAAAAAAAAATATAATATAATAAATAATAATAATAAATATATATATATATATATAAATTATATAAAAATATAATATATATAATAAAAGTCAATATAAAATAAATTGATATATAAGTATAATAAATATATAATACTATAATAATATAATATAAAAATTTATAAAAAAATTATAATAAAGAAAATTATAATATTCTTTCTAAATAATGAGTGAAAAACAATAATAATTATATTAAAAAATATTAATATAAGCCATAATAAATAAAATAATATAATATAAATATAATAAAAAAAAAAAATAATATATAACTATAATAATGTGTAGATAGGAAATAGATAAGGGTGATAGATTGTCTGAATAATAGAATGTTTCAAGGAGATTAAACTTATTCAATTCTACACTAAGTCATCCAAATTCAAGGGAAGTTATTTCAATGAAATGACGAAGAAGTGTTGCGGGCTGACGCCAATGGAAAATGACACAGCCCAAAAAAAAAAAACGGAAAAACCATGTTGGTTATATATCAATAATGTCTTTCGAGAAAAGAGGTTAGAAAAACTGAAAGACAAGAACAATAAACGGTGGGGCCAACGTAGAAAGTGCATCGCAACTTTGAACTCAAGATAGAAAAGTCACAAACCAAACTCAATAGACCGAAATGTCAGACAAGAACAAAAGGAAATGAAAACAAGAAAGAAAAACAAAGATGAAAAAAATCCTTGATAAAGACTAGAACGGAAAGCATGTATACGTAAATGTTCGGAAAATAGTTTATTGATTTCAGAAAGAAATAAATTAGAAACAACTTAGTAATGTAATATATAAATTATCATAATATACGAAACAGTAGAATGTTTCCGGTGTTTTTGAAAAGAAAAAATTAAGTGATGATCTTAATGTGAATTAGAGTATAATACTTAAAATATAAAAAGATTTTAATTTACGTAACTCATTTGATAGTATTATTAGTTAAGAACAGTCATGGAAACTTTTTTTGATCGACAAAACGAAAGTACCCGAGACGAAAATAATTCTTAAAAGTTGCTACACCCCTTAACGGGCTTGTAAAAGATATCAATAATAAATATAAAATATAATAAAATAATATATAATGAATAATTAATTTTTGAAAATAAAAATCAAAGACAAAATAAAAATTTAAAATATGGATAACGTAGTCGTAAATATCAAATACAATATATATAAAATATAATATTAAATAAAAATATATAATATATATAAATAAATATATCTTAATAATATCATTAAACATCGCGGACAAATTTAAACTGCAATCACCTGTAAAATAATAATGTAACTCTTTCCAATTTTTGGAAAGTATTTTTATATTGTATTAATCATATATTTGGGTATACCCCTAAGATAGATTTTTCTTCATATCTTAACTACACCGTGTATGAAACTAAATGACATAATAAAGACAACCAACCACAATTACGGAATCCCGAAAGTACGATTCATATCAGCTAGAGAGAAACAAGATGACACAAACCACCAAAACACAACTACGAAACCAAACCTAATGCTAGGAAAGTCGTAGATGAACAAAGACTGTCACAATTGGAAAGAATTTGTTTAGAGAAGAGAAACGTGCACCTTAGAGAGTTATCAGCACTGAATCGAGAGCAAGTCATTCTCCGACAGACAGTGGACTCAGAACATGGTAAAAACAATCCGACCGTCAGTCGAATCAACTTCTGGTCAGGATTCAGGGAGAAGTGAGCAGCACACCGTAGCACATGGTCAGGAGCATCGCACAAGAGGGTGAAATCGTGCCGAAGAGAAGAATAAGAAATCAAGATATCCACCGAATCTAAGGACAGTGCTTCGTTGATCGAATTTCCAAAAACAAGCAATTAAACAAAGAAAACTAACAAACACAGGCTCCAGTAGAGGTAACAGACATTTGCCTCTATTTCCGAGCAATACAGTGAGAAGAACGAAAAAAACAAGAAAAATAAGAAAACAGATAGAGAAAAAAAAAAAAAAATAGTACGTATTACAAGGTCTGCCATGGGCCCTCTCCTGATCAGGGAAGATCATTCGGGTTGCCGATTTTCATTTTTCACCAAGCGTATGGAGATTGAAACTCACACACTGATGAGTCGAGGCTCACACTACCAATGGGACAGAATGGACGTTCGGGGCCAATTTGGAGAGGTGCAAGGTAGAGCACTTTTCTGCTTGCATTATCTCCCCAAAGATCCGTGGAGATGACTCTGTGGTGTGGGCAGGCATTTTTTCTTGGGTGCTCGCACGGCATTGCAGTAGCATGTGAGCAGAGAACGCTAACGGATTGAAAGTAAATATGCGGAAAGCTCCATCCAGAGTAAATAGATAGACCTTTTGCGAGTCCGTCAACTTTGCGTTCATTTTTTCTATGATAACTCCATAAGACAAACGCCACACAAAAGCACAATTGCCACAGAAATCGATATCCAACAAATACCAATACAATAGGAAATAAATAGGAGAATCAGACATCATAGCCATTAAATATACATGCAAAAGATAAGAACCCTGACAATGAATTAAAAATAATTGAACATGTTTAGGGATTTTGGTTGAAAGGAATTAAGGCGATGAATTCAAAAAGCCCAGAGAACAAATAGCTTCATCAACAAACTTCACGTTAGCTTGTAACCGTTGACAACATCCAGAGGGGGTACAACCCATTTTTAGACACCCTTTATGCTTCATTTTCACATTATGTAAATTATGATAGAATATTGTTGTTTGAGTTAATAAAATCATCATAATCCATATTTTTTTTCGTTTCTCTTTATTATGCCACTTACTTCCCTACACACTGTCGTTAAATGCGGTTTATACGTTTATAACCCTGTGCAACACTCCGAAGTTAGGTATGACCAAATAAAACCAAACAACCTAGGCCCTAAAATTTCCCAATATGAAAGAGTCTAAATTATATTTACGAAAGAGTGTTCATACATTAAAATTATAGCTAACGAAGATTATAATAATATATATAAAATATATATATAATGATAAAAAATATATTATATATATTAATTATATATATAAATATAATAATATATAATATATCATAAAAAAATATATAATAATAATATATAATAAATATAAAATATAAAATTAATAAATATATATATAAAATATATATAATATATAAATAATAAAAAAATAAAAAAAATATATATATATAATAATATATATATATATATATATAATATAAATATAATTATAATAAGTATTTATATATAACGCACTTACACAGTTGATTACAAAGATCAAGCTCTTGTAAAGGAAACTTGAGAGCTGTATATTTATGTCTTCAAACCAGGGACCCAACAAAAGATATGCATACATTCTACACCACCCGGGGTACGAACGTACCCCACATATGGCAGACAAAACTATAAACATAAGAGATCAAATTTTTACGATACAATTAAATAATTGAACAAAGCAATTGAGAAAATGTCAAAATGATCGACTATTTTATAAGATAATCGATAAAATGTACAAGTAAACAAGAATTAAAAGTACGAGAGAGATATCATAAAGACAAGAGTTAAAGAACTTAAATATTCAATTAAAAGAATATAAAGATAACTTATAAATACAGATTAAAGAAATACCTAAATATCATTAACTGACATTTCTTTAAATGTCGTAACAAAAAGATACTAATAAATAATCAATTACTAAATTCTTCTTAAAATATCAATAAAAATTACGTCAAGTAATCGATAAATTACAAAATAGTCGACTATTAGATAACATAAATGATCAAAATTGAACAAGAATTTAATACTTAAAAATCAGATAAACAGAATATAGAAAACTTAAATATAATCAGTAAGACAAATTAAATTTCAACAACAAAATATTCAGTAGACAAAATTTTTAGTTAAGAATTCAAATATTAGATATAAAAATATGACAGAATTGACACAAGATAGTCAGCTAACTGTAATATAAATCAATAAATTAAATATCAGCGTTTACTGCAATATAATGGAAAAGATTACCTCAAGAAATCAGATAAGATTTCATAAATCTCTAACCAGGGGCTGATACATCAAATATAAAGTGGACAGAATTATATATAAGATAACATATAAAAATATCACGTAAAACAGAGAATTAGATTACTTTAAAATAAAAAAATCAGATAGACGAAATAAAATTAGATACTTAAATATAATTAGAAGGATTTAGATACTATATACAGATTAGATACACTAAATATGAATTTGAATCAATGTTTTCATTACGTCAAAAAAATACTAAAGATAAAAATAGGAAATTAAAATACTTAACATATCACACTGACATAAATATATAAAGAAGAATAACAAATTAAAAATAAAGTAAAGAAAATAAATAAGAAAAATTCATGAGCAAAAATATTACTTTTATTCCTCTTAGATATCAAAAATAGAGGCTAAACCAGCAAGAATCTATCATTCCATTAAAAATTTCCGCAGGTGAAGGAATCACAGAAACAAAATGGCTCTAAAGAAGAAATGAAGATTCATCAAAATTTTTGCAAACAACTCAGTTCATAAATATAAATAAGTATATATAAAACTAATAAGGAAAATTCACTAAAGAAAAAATATGTATAGCAGAGTTTGAAAAAAAAGTCATTCCAAAATGAGTGATTGAGATGTATGACTATAGGAAACACACCTTCGTGATGACAAACAGAGGTCGTTCGGCTAATTAAAAAAAAGTTTACTGTAACGAACCGGGAAAGTAATTGGAAACATGCTTGAAACCGTATTATTTGAATGACAAGTAATAATGATAAGAAGGCATTGTTCAATCTGTTCATCAAAAAGAACACAAAAATGCCAACAACTGACAAAACAAAATAACAACACAAATACTCGTTAAAATTAACGCACCATAATAATAATATACTAATTAAAAAACATAGTAGCAAAAGAAGATGAAAAAAAACAATCTTGCCAAATTGTATCGATTAAAATATTATCGATTTTTATATTAACTTAAAACATTTGCCAAAAAATACAATAAATGAATAAACACTATTAACTCATACATATGTACATAACATTGGTGGACTGAGACATACTGTATAACTACCACATACATACTTACAATATACCTAAAAACGACTACTACTAACTACTTACTACTCCATAAAAAACTAACTACATACATAACTACATTACTAATCACATACTACTAACTAAAAAAAACATACTACTACTAACTAATACTACTACTTACAAACTAAATTAATTAAATAATAAATCAATCATAATAAATAATAATAATAAAAATAAAATAAAAACAATAATAATTAATAATATATAATAATAATAAATAATAAAAATAATAATTAATAATAAATAAGTAGTAAATATAAATTAATCATAATAAATAAAAAATAATCATAAATAATGAGTATTTTAATTTTGACAATAAAAACATAAAATTAGAAGACGTAAAAATATAAATAATACAAAAAAAAAAATAATAAAAAATAAATAAATAATAAATAAATAAAATAAAATAATAATTTAATGAAATAATAAAATAAGAAATTATTACTAAAATATTTTGCAACATTTTTATAATCTAACATGTTAAATTTTAGTACAAAATAATAAATAAATAACAATAAATAATACAATCCTCTTAAATAAAATAATAAAATAAATAAAATAAAATATTAGAAAATACTTATAATCAGTAAAATAATAAATAACTTTAAATAATGTTTAATCTAAATAGCTTCAAATATCATTTTTAAAATATAAATAGCTTTTAAATATATTGTTTTAAAGCCTGAGTAATAATTAAATAAATAGTACTGTTTATAAATCTAAAATATAATTATTAAAGTAATATAAGATATTTAAAATTACCAATAAATAATAATATAGAATATAATACTAAAAATGAAATAGCTATAATAAAATAAAAAAAAAAATAAAAAAAAAAAATATAATATAATATAATAATATATAATATCATATAAAATTATATAGTAAGTGTATATATTATGTTATATAGTATAGTAATAGAATTAGATTATACAAAAAATATATATAGCAATATTATATATCATTGTACAAAAATTTGACCCCGGCCCCGAATTTCCCCGGATAGATAACTTAACTTGAAACTGGTCATTTGAGTGAAAAAAATCTAAAAAATAAAATAAAACTTGACTCAAATGACCATGAAAAAAAGTTATGAAAGGCAGAATAATGCTATGGCAGCACGAACATTTGAGAATTTGCCTAAAGGACGGCTCACTGCTAGAACTACAAGAATAGACTACCGATCCTGGAAAGATGAAAGAACATAGACAAAAAAAAATGTAAAAGAAAAAATAATCCAAATAATAAAAAAAAAGAACAAATAGATAGAAAAATTTGAGAACAGAAATAAATTAAAACGAAGTAAATAAAAAAAAAAACAAAAAAACGAAAAATACATGAGAATGTACAATCATGAACCATATATACAAATCAGTAAACATGAGAAGAAAGAAAGAAGAGTCAAAAAGAAAAAAAAAATAAAGAAAAAGAAAAAAAAAAAAAAAAAAAAAAAAAAAAAAAAAAAAAAAAAAAAAAAAAAAAAAAAAAAAAAAAAAAAAAAAAAAAAAAAAATATAAAAAAATAAAAAATTAATATAAAATACAAAAAGAACATAAAAAAAATAAAAAAAAAAATGAAAAAAAAAACACATAAACATATAACAATAATAAAGAAGAACTTAACATTACTAAAGGGTATAGAAACCAAGAAGACACACGAAGAATTGAGCATACGACAACCCACGCACAACCATTCTAAATAGTACAAAGCGACCGTTTGCTATACGCAAAAACACCGAAACCACGAGCACCGCACCACGCACCACACCAATTCACACCACTAAAAATATTTAAAAAAATCACACACGCACCAAACCGACACTATAATTGTGTACCGCACCGCACTGCACAAGCACACATAATATAATTTTAAAAATCGCACCACAACCAAAAGAAACACTGTAATTTAGATATTACACACACCACAAAACGCACCACACCCAAGACACACAGCACAACAAAAAGCAGCACAAAAATAACTAATTAAATTTAAAAATTAACGCACAACGCACAAACCAGACATTTTCCGCTTTGTACCAGGAAGTTGTGCACCAACAACGCACCGCACCAATTCTCATTCTTTTTGCAATGCGCACCGTAGCGGTTGGTCTTCCAATCATATTTCGAGGTTGTGTGATCTGATCAAGCTTGAGTTTCTCTTTAACTTGAAGATTTTATCATTCTTATGTTTCCATTAAATGTGAAAAAGGTCTATTTGTTTTATTTATTTGCTCATGCTCGGCTCGGCTCATTTGCTCGGCCTCCTCATGAAAAATGTATAGTTTATTAGGAACATTCCCGTCCACTCGAGATAATTCATAAACCCTACATCCGAGATCACTAGTATATTCGCATCTTCTTCCTCAAATTGTCACATATGCTCACCTGCTAAATTTGATCTAGAAGTAGGCATTATATATATATATATATATATATATATATATATATATATATATATATATATAACATATATATATATATATATATATATATATATATATATATAAATATATATATATATATATATATATATATATATATATATATATATAAATAAATAAATAAAAGGTACTGGTCGAACTACTATTTCTCGTAGTTTAAAATTTAAAGATGAGGAAATTTCCTTGAGGAAATTTACTCATGCTTTATATATATAATATATATATAAATATATATATATAATATATGTATATATATATATATAATAATATATATATATATATATATATATATATATATATATATATATATATATAATAATATAATACATAAAAATACATAAAAAAGACCTCTTATAAGACAGAGACATAATAATAATATATATGTAGTTTCGTAGAACAGCATTGTTGTAGCGATTTCGTAATATATGAGAAATATATTGATTTCTAGGGAATCTAATCTTAATGATAAAGGCGAACACTGCCAACAAAACTCCATACATGGGTGATATTAATAAGATCGTCGTATTCTCAACTTTATTCTAAACGTTTCGGATTATATACCAATCCATCCTCAGTAGACTAAAAATAAAATTAAAACTAAGATTAAAATTAGATAAGTATAACGTTAAACAATAACTATATGAAACTAATAAATGATTGATAAAAAATAACAAATATAAAATAATAAATAAAGAATAAAAAGTAAATAAAAAATAAAAAATAAAAATCATGATAAATACATATAAATGACTAAGAAATGACAATTAAAAAATGGTAACAATTATAGGGTATACCAAAAAATAAAAAATGAAAATAAAAACGGGAATAAAAAATAAAAATAAAAAGTGAATAAAATAAATCATCATCATCATAATAATAATAATAATAATAATAATAATAATAATAATAATAATAATAATAATAATAATAATAATAATAATAATAATAATAATAATAATAATAATAATAACGAAAAATGACAACATTCACATAATAATATAAATAGTAACAATCGTTAACCCACCAACACTTCCAAACAAGCGAGAAGAAGCAAGACGTATACAGAAAGCATAAAAGATTAAACTATGTAACGAGATAGTTGGTTGTTATATCAAATCGTGTGTAGTTGGGCAGAGCTTGAAGTGATATTTAGAGGGGGACGGAGACTGTGTATAAATAATGATTCTATGATGCGACCTTCTTTAATGGATTTAAAAGGTTTCAAGATTGAGAAATTATTGTTTAGGATGGGATGATCGTTTTGGAACGCATGGTCCCGGATTGCTGATGTTTCCGGGTTGGTGTATGGGAGGCCCGTTCTGAACGAGATACCCTTATGCTTTTCAATTCTGATCGTGAGTTGAAGGGAGGTTTCCCCTATGTAGCAGGCGTGACAGTCTGCACACTGATATTTATACACGACCATGGATCGAAGCAATTTGGGAATCCGTTCTTTAAGGTGGAAAAAAGAACTTATGCTAAAGGGATTAGACGAAATAAGTTTGAATTCTATATGTGGGTAGGCAGAGTCAAGAATTTTCCTAAGAGATTTAGTAAGATCTGTGGTTTTGGGGCCGAGAAAGGGGATTTTGAGATAAATTGAAAGTTTAGGAGCTGAAGAGGTGAGAGTTTTAGGACGAAAGATGTCGTCCAAATAGGAGTTGAGAATCCTATCAAACATGAAGCTATTTGGTTGGAACAGTGCCCACCCCTCTTCAAACCCTTATTTTACCGCAGATACCTCGACGATTGCTTCATCATATTCAAAGATCAATCACACCCTGCACAATTTTTGGACTATCTTAACAATAAACACCCAAATATTAAATTCACCATGGAACTAGAAACCAACAGACGCCTTCCCTTCTTAGATGTAACTATCGAACATAACACCAATGGCCGCTTCCGTACCTCTACATATCGTAAGCCTTCCTCTACTATCCTGGGTACTAACTTCTTCAGCTTCATTCCCCTACGCTTCAAACTTAATAGTATTTTATGTCTGATTGATCGGGCATACAAGATATGCTCAGATTGGACCGGTTTCCACTCAGAAATGTGCTATCTACGGAACTTCTTTGTCGGCAATCTGTTTCCCCCCTACATGTTTGATAGGATTCTCAACTCCTATTTGGACGACATCTTTCGTCCTAAAACTCTCACCTCTTCAGCTCCTAAACTTTCAATTTATCTCAAAATCCCCTTTCTCGGCCCCAAAACCACAGATCTTACTAAATCTCTTAGGAAAATTCTTGACTCTGCCTACCCACATATAGAATTCAAACTTATTTCGTCTAATCCCTTTAGCATAAGTTCTTTTTTCCACCTTAAAGAACGGATTCCCAAATTGCTTCGATCCATGGTCGTGTATAAATATCAGTGTGCAGACTGTCACGCCTGCTACATAGGGGAAACCTCCCTTCAACTCACGATCAGAATTGAAAAGCATAAGGGTATCTCGTTCA
>JABUQX010134275.1:10000-20000 GCA_015478945.1 Trachelipus rathkii | reverse complement strand
TAATTAAATATTACAGAAAATCTACTACTGATGGTAATTTTTTTTGTGTCCGTTCAGGTATCCAGACAGAGTTTCGAACTTGAGCTCTCCCGAGCAAAATTGCGATCTTTATAAGACTGGCTTTAGTCCACTGAGCTACCATGAACTCCAATGCCTCTATATATATATAATAACATATATATATATATATATATATATATATATATATATATATATATAACTATATGCTATATATATATATATATATATGGACCTTGGACCTTTTACATGACTGAAAGAAAATTTTCATCGGAAAGGTTTCCACCCTTGATATTATACTGCTTTAAAAAAAATAAAATTTAATTTATTTTGGATAATAAAACAATTTCCTCTTTTTGTGCTTCACATATTTTATTTGTGTACATGTAATAAGTGTTGGCAATATATATATATATATATATATATATATATATATATATATATATATATATATATATATATATATATATATATATATATATAACTTCTTCATATATATATATATATATATATATATATATATATATATATATATATATATATATCTGGTAAATGTTAATAATATTTGGAATCAACCGAAAATACTAAGGATGGGATTTAACTTTTATTCATCGAAAATATTTTAAAATTATTTCCCCATTTGGGGGCTCGAGCCGACGGGGGACAGAGGGACGTTTCATGCCCCGGAGGGGATGGTCGGAGGAACCCCCGCGACACCCAAAGACCAAGGAGAGCGGGGGTTCCGGAGACCATTCCCGGAGGGGGGGTCCCCGTCGTCACGGGAGGCCGAGAGACCTCGACTCTCTATCTTTGCAGTTTACCCTATAGTATTCCTTTGTTATTTCATAAATTTTACTTTAAAAACAAAGCGATATTGCCAAAACTTCGGTAATGCCATAGAGTAAACCTAGTGGCAGGGAATCGGGTCTCTCGGCCTCCGGTGAACGACAGGGGGCTAATTCCCCACTCAGGATGATATAGGCCACATGCGATCTTTAGTGTCGCGAGGTCCTCGACCATCCTCGGGCATGGCCGATCCCCACCATCCCCATCGCTCGGCTTAATGAAATGTTTTAAAATATTACTAAATCGATCAACAAAAAAAAAGTTAAAATCACCACCAGAATTTCATTATTCAAATATATAATTGTTTTACTGTAGGATCTGCCGTCTCTAGTTATATACTGTGAGCATTAAAAAAATCTGACCATCTATATATATATATATATATATATATATATATATATATATATATATATATATATATATATATATATATATATATATATATATATATATATATATATATATATATATATATATAATATATTATATATAAAAACATAAACAAAAAAAAAAACAGTAAAGAACAAAAAGAGTAAATTGTTTTTATCCAAAATAAATTAAATTTTATTTTTTTAAAGCAGTATAATATCAAGGATGTAAACCTTTCCGATGAAAATTTTCTTTCAGTCATGTAAAAGGTCCAAGGTCCATATATATATATATATATATATATATATCTTTATATATATATGTTAATATATATATATCTTTCATATATATATATATACCTTTATATATATATATATATATATATATATATATTTACAAAGTTTAAATATATATACTATGTATATATATATATATATATATATATATACATCATCTTCTTTATCTTCCTTCTATTTTCCCAACAATGGGAGTAAGGTGCGATGTCGAGCATCGGAAGAAAAGCAGTGAAGAACATGACTTAAGTCGAAAAGAAAGCCCAGCCTTACCGCCCCCTCAGTACCATTAATTGGTGAGAACTCATCGCAGTCAGAAAAACCCACCCTAAAGCTTCATGGGACGGGGATGGACCCTCACTGTGGTAGATCGTCAATGTAAGGGTTCATCTCTTGGCCCAGGTGGGCCACAACCATACCCTGTCACAAGAAATATCCTCTATTTATACACCTTTCTACTCGCCTCTACAAGCTCACATTTCTCTCCTTCAAACATTCGTTTACTGACTCAATCCACTTTTCTTCGGTCTCCCAGCCGGTCGGTTCCCAACACACTTCGCCACTTAACCAGCCGACTATCTTCATCCTTTCCATATGACAAACCCTTTCAACATACTTTCATTTATTCTCATTTACCCCTTTCTTCACTCCACAATACTCTCTAATAAGTTCATTCCTCATTTTATCAATTCTTCTCACACCCCTAAGATTGTCCATCTGAACACATTGAATCAATCAAAGCCACAAGCTCCAACTTATCAAAACAGGCAAAACTCACAACACCAGAATACCGCTTTGTGTTTCCATTGTGAAAGAGGTGGAAACTCAACACCATATTGCCCCCTTTCAACCACATTTTGGCAGGAAGTGCAGCACTGCCCACAGAGGGTCTACCTCTGATGAGACTCTAGATGGTATCCAAATGACTCAAATACTCCATTAAAAATCTATTACTGATGAAATTAAGCAAGAAATTATGCGAAATAGATGGAAAGGAATTGGAATTTTCCGCCAAAATTACAAAGGCATAAAACCACAAAGTAGACCAAACTATCAACAAAGAACACCAATGAATAATGCAAATTCCTGAAAGCCTAAACCCACATCATATGCAAGGATGGCTGAGCCAGCAAATGATTTGCAATCGTCTCAAGAAGAACCCTATTTTCAAGGGGAGGAAAACTATTTCTATGATGCAAACGAAGAACAAAATTTTTCTTGCTGCACCAGGTTTTTCCAACAATGAGGAGGGCAGGAAACCCAAAATCGCTCCTCAGTCCCAAAGATCTGCACAAAAGAATTCAGAAAATATTTATAACAGTTCCACCACATACATTAATATGTTCTCTCTCTCATTTCTGGTAAAAAATTTAGATTGGGGTGTTTTCTGTAACCTTAGGGGAATGTATTTTTTTATATAACATTAGAATGGTTATATCGAAGTGTTGCATGGTTTTGTAGAGAGATGTAAAGTTAGTTGTTTGGAAAGATTGAAGTTCTTGTTCTATGGAATCAGTGTGTTTGCCAATTTGCTTTCTTGTACTTTTAAAGGATGTATATATATGGGGTGATTATGTTGGACTGTGAGTAATATTGGAATGTGATCTGAGGATAGATTATGAAAGGTTTGCCATGTTGGAGTGACTAAGATTTTAGGGGAATAAAATTAAATATCTGGGGATGTGTGGTTCTGATTATGTTGGAGGGGTTGTAGAGTGGGTTGATTTCTGTTACTGAGGATGCTGATTAAGCGTATGTAGTTTATCTGAGTGCATCACCTCTTGGTGAACATGTTTGGGTATTACTCCATGCCGGATGGTGGGCATTGAAGTCCCGACCAGAGTTAGGTTATTATATTGGGTTAAGGGTGATACATCTGTGACGTAATTACTGGGATAGAATTGAGAGGTGGGGTGGAAGATATATACGTTTATCAAATTATGTTTTTTTTTTTGTTGACTTTTATTTCAATTGATTGGTATGTGGAGGTTTGATCGTGGTTCATTATTTGTTGTATATGGTTTGTGGTGTTTCGGAATGGATGTTTTTGTGTACGAAGACAACTAGACCATGTTCTGGCGGGGGCTCTATCTTGTCTTAAAATTATGTAGTTATGAAATTCAGGGAGCTGAGTATCTATAATTGTGAGATTAGATTCTTGAATTAGTGTTATGTGTATTGTGACGTCTGGTGCAGGAGGCTGCTATCACCACTGATGAATCCTAAGCAGCCTCCGGGAAGAAACGCTACTTCATCATGACAAGTATCTTGTATTTGTAATTTGATTATATTGGTAGGTGAGGGTTGGGGGTATCAGACTGTTCATTTATAGTTGATTGTAGTTCTTGAGGATTGTTTGCATGTAGTTGTCAGCATGACTGTTTCATTGCTGAAGCTGTGTTGAGATAAAGTTGGTAGGACATTTAATTTTTTGTTTTCCGTACTTACGATGTTTTAAATGTGAGGTGTAAAGGTGAAGTGGGTATCGAAGGTTATTCCGAGTATTTTAGGCGTTTTGTTTAGGTGGATGATGAAGTTATTTTGGGTTACTTGTGGGTGAAAGGAGGATGATTGGTGTCTGTCTGTGGTGATCAAAGTTATAGATGATTTCTCGAAGGCCGTCATTCTGCTGGAAGATAACCAAGCTTCTAGGTTATTGAGGTAAATCTCAGAGAGATTTGTGGCAGTGGCTAATGAAGGGTCTGACATGGTTGTCATTATTTTTTTTATTTCTTTATTTATTTATTTTCTTTTTACAGGTAACCACCACTCACGGGCAGAGCCATTTTCAAGGAGGGGCAGAATAATAAAGAAAACAACAATAATAATGAGAAAACCCACCCAATCCTAAGCCTAACGCAAACCTCTGAGGTGACCGCAGACGGAGGATTTGAAGAGATTAGATTAAATACAAATGAAGTTGGAGTTCCACAGAAAAGAGATGGCTGGAAAGAAGGCACCACAATGAACAAGCCTGGAGTTCCCAATATTTACATTGAATTGATAGGAAAGCAGGGTACCCCTTATGCTGCGAGGACGACGCAAAGGTGGCGGAAAGCGAGAAGTCATCTCCTCGACCACCTGTTGTTGTAATACCTATAGTAAAGAGATAGAGCACCAACGTCACGTCGCAGATTTAGAAACTAGGGGACAGTTAGTTTATTAATCTTTTAGCCTTAGACTCAACCCTATCCAATAGAAGAGTGGAGCAGGAACCCTCCCCAAAATGTGGGAACAGTACTCCATACAAGGGCGGATAAGACCCTTATATGATTGGAGTAACTGTTCGGAAGAAAAAATTCCCGCAACCTAAACAGAACCCCCAGCGTCTTTGAAACCACCTTTGCAACCGTTGTGATGTGAAGTTTCCAAAGTTTATTGTTTATGTTCAGACCAAGAATGTTTATATTGTCCACAAGTGAGATGGGAGAGTCGTCGAAGATAGGAAAGTTAAGAGGTATTTCTCAGAGGAAGATGTGAATAAGTTGAGTTTTTAAAGAGTTGAATTTCACAAGGTTGAGGTGACCTCACCGGGAAATCTCTTCCAGATCGGCAAGAATTCAATAGGAAAGCTGAAGTCAAGAAGCAACTCTAGAATCGAAAGAGGGAGCAGATTTGAAATGAGGGAAGAATGGAGAGTTGAGTCATCGGCATAAGAATGAACAGAGTTAGATGAACAGCTGAGAAGGTCGTTAATGAAAAGTAAGAATAAAGTTGGTGAGATAAAACAGAACCTTGCGGAACACCACAGTTAACAAGAAAGGAAGAAGAGGTCGCTCCATCAACAAGTGCCGATATGGAACGATCTGAGAGAAAAGTAGAGAGAAAGTGAACAAAGCAAAGGAGGAAACCCGGTGGAAGGAAGCTTAGAGAGCAGTGACGCATACCATAACCGGTCAAAGGCTTTGGGTATGTGAAGCGGAACCACACATGACTCCCCATAGTCCCTAAGGACAGAAGACCATAAATCAGTGATAGGAAAGTATGTCACCAGTTGACATTGAACGTCGAAAACCATTCTGGTGATCTGAAAGGAGGGAATGAGATTCCAGATGGTCCAGGAAATGAGAGTTGAGGAGAGTTTCAAAGATTTTAGATAGCATACAAGTGAGATCCATAGGGTGATAGTTAGAAGGATCAGAGCGGCTATCCTTCTTCGGGATCGGTTGAACATATGCGCGCTTCCAGCACTGAGGAAAAGTATTAGAATTAAGGCAAAGATAGTAGATTCGAACGATGACAGGCACCAGCTCGAACGCATACTCCCTCAAAACACGAAGAGGAATGCCGTCCGGGCCACTAGCCTTCCTAACATTCATAGATCTCAGGATCTCATTCATGCACCCGATCATGTGAAATCACGAGCGGAACCATGGGATATCTGAGAAGAGAAGGAGTTGGAGGGGGGGTTGCCAGAATCGCCCAGGGTGGAATTAGATAATAAAAAAAAGGAGGCTAAAGAGATTAGCCTTTTCAGGGGGAGTATTAGCTACAGATCCGTCCGAGCGAATAAGATTAATAAAGAAAGATTTATAGAAGTTATTAGAGATTTTTTTGGCAAGGAGCCAGAAATTTTTATCAGTAGGAGACCCAAGAAGGTCAGCGCACTTCCTTTTGTTGAAAGCACGCTTAGCATGACGAATAATATCCCTGCAACGATTCCCAGTTGAACGAAAATTAGCAAGAGTGATAGGAGAAGGAGAGTTTTCCATTTCCGATAAGCATTGTCTCTATCCTGAAGAGCACGAGAACGTGCCATCGAATCACACCACGGATTATGAGAAAAAGATTTAGAAGAAAATGGAATGAGCCTGCTGATTCCATCGGGGGTTACTGCCCCTACTTTTCAGCAGTCACCGAAGCGTCCTCCGAGTCAAAACAGGATTCATGCCAAGGGTAGGTAGCAAAGAAGCGACGCAATGTCTCCCAACTAGCCCGATTAAAGTACCAGAAAGTACGTTTAGGGTATGGTGGAGCTGCTGGAGAGAAAGTGTTATAATTAAGAGCTACAAGATTGTGGTCAGAGTTACCGATAGGAGGAAAATTGTGTATTTGTAGCGAGAAGAAGTGGTGAAGCATAGGTCAAGAATGTTCAAGAATTGGTTATGACGATCTGGGATGTGTGAAGGTTCCTTAATCGGCTGTTCCAGATCGTTTTCTTCCTTTTAGATTCTTTTCCTCCAAGTATTTCTTTACTGACTCAATCCACTTTTTCTTCGGTCTCCCAGCCAGTCGATTCCCAACACACACACCACTATACATCCACTTAACCAACCGACTATCATCCATCCTTTCCACATGCCCAAACCATCTCCGCATACTTTCATTCATTCTCTCATTTATCCCTTTCTTCACACCACACAACTCTCTAATACGTTCATTTCTCATTTTGTCATTCCTTCTCACACCTGACACACCCCTAAGATTGTCCATCTAAACACATTGTACTTTAGATCTACACCTCTTATTCCAGACCACAGTTTCACTACTATACAACACAGGTAACTACAAATCTTCATGTAAGATCCTAGCACACTCAATACTTAGTCCCTTTATATCCATCAAAGATTTAATTGCACTAGTCACCTTCCTACCATTCACAACTTTCCTACTATACTCTGCATCATCCGTTCCCTTTTCATCCAACATATATCCTAAATATTCAAACTCGGACATTTGTTCAAGTTGCTCACCATCCAACATAACTTCACACCAAGGACTGTCCTCACTCACAACCATAACCTTACTCTTATATACGTTTACTTCCAAACCCCTCTTTTTTCACACACTGCCAAATCCTTCTACCAGTCCTCTCAAACTCTTCAGATTCGCCACACAAAACCAAATCATCCGCATTTAATAGGTAGGGCACCCTCCGCTCTCTTCCATTCTCCATCATTCTAGCACCTTCCACTGCTACCCACCTCTAATTCTTTCATATCTCCATCCATATACAAACTGAATAACCAAGGAGACATAACACATCCCTGCCTCACTCCGCTTTTTATATTAAACTAATCACTTATAACTCTATTTATTCTTACACACGCTTCACTATCGTCATACGTACTTTCAATTCTATTCAGAAGCCTACCACCAACACCAAATATCACTAGCACCTATCATAGAGCTTCCCTATTAATCCTATCATACGCCTGTTGCAAATCCAAAAAACCTAAATACAATTTATTTTTTTCTCTCTCATTTTCTCAATCATTTTGTTTCAATGTAAGAAATTTGATCAACTTACGTCCTTTACCCTTCTAAACACCTTGTTTCTTCGCAATCAGTCCCTCGACTCACTCTTTCGACTAAAATTCGAGCATATATTTTCCCTGCAACACTCAATAAACTAATTATCCTATAATTCCTACAGTTACCCTTATCCCCCTTACCCTTATATAAATGTATTATATAAGATTACTGCTTTGTTACACAACTTCCAGTTCCACTCAATCACAATCTCGCCTCCGCTCTTGATCATTTCACCAGTAATTTCATCTATACCTGCAGATTCACTATATAACTTTCTCACTCTACCCATTACCTCACCTTACTAATGACCACATCCCCAAAATACCTATTCCTTCTTGCACCATCAAGACCACACATTCACTATCACTTCTTCATTACTGCCAATGTTATGCAGATTTCCGAAGTGTTCCCTCCACACTATATCCACATCCATTTCATCAGTTACGAAAGCACCATCCCTATTCATTATTCTAAGCAGATTCCCATTCTTAACCTTTCGCGCTTCCTATTCCCTTGTAAGTCCCTATTCATCCTCCTTCCAAACTGCTCATTTACCTCGTTTTTCCTCCTACGTTTGCATCTTTAAGTAATCCTTTTATATTATATATATATATATATATATATATATATATATATATATATATATATATATATATATATATATATATATATATATATATATATATATATATATATATATATATATATATATATATATATATATATATATATACCGAAGTATATATATATATACCGGTATATATATATATATATAATAACTTATATATATATATATATATATATATATATATATATATATATATATATATATATATATATATATATATATATATATATATATATATATTTATATATATATATATATATATATATATATATATATATATATATTTATATATATATAATATATATATATATATATATATATATATATATATATATATATATATATATATATATATATATATATATATATATATATATATATATATATATATATATATATATATATATATATATATATATATATATATATATATATATATATATACAATGGGAGTGTGTGTGTGTCTCTCTCTCTCTGTGTTTCTGTTTACAAGTTTTGCCTGTTTTTGCATATTTACCATTATTATATTATATTACCATTATTATATTACCAAAATTTTATTATGAATTTTGGTTCAGGTATTGTATTGAAAGAAAGCAGAGAATAAGAAATGCAAAGTGTGTAAAGTATACTCTGGTTATGGAGAAAGTCCATCTTTTAAGCTCTCTTGATTTAACACACCTTGAAAGTTCTAATGTCGGAAATATATATCTTAAGAAATGTAGATGCAAATTAAAATTCTTCTAAATCAAGGGAAAATTTTTTTAAAATCTTTATTCAAGGATGGGGAAAAGAAAATCTTCATAAAAAATAGTTTATTAAAAAATAAAATAAACATGCTCACGTGTTACTTTCATTCTCCATAAAATTTATAGTACAAATTCACTGGACATCTATGTAATTGTACTTACAGACAACAAAACTCATTTAAATGAACTCTCAAACATTTGTAACCTTTTTGGTAAAAATTTTTGAGTTACCTCAAAATCACAATACTAAAAATAAGTTTAAAATGAACCTTCAATTGTCCACAGCTTAAAAATTCTTAATTAAAACATCTTTTTGCAGTACAATATCGAGATAAGAAATCATCAAAATAAAAATAACTCTTAATATGACATTGCATTAAAACAAAAGTTTGAAGATCAATGACAATTAAGAAAAAGAAATAAAAAGTTAAATCTGAGATCTTTTTATTTTGAAAGGAAACAAATTTTACATAATGAGTAAACAGGTATATTGTCCGTATTATTTTCTCTTTTTGAAATTATATTACTAAAAAGATTCTTTTGAATCATGAAGGAACTAGATTACTTTCTTTTTACAATACATTTATACATTTTAGATAAGGAAGAAGCTGACTACAATTTGAACACACAACCTTTTATTTCTGTATCGTTATTTAGACATGTTCAAGTCTTCAGCACAAAAAAATAAAAAAGCAATCTACCGGATTACAAAAGATGAAAGCAGCTAGCGGGAATATGACAATTTTGAAGTTTTATGGCTTAACGAGATGACATGAAGAAAATGTTTTATACAACTGTGAAAAGAATAAAGTAATAGAAAAAAATTAAAGAAATAATGAGTA
>JABUQX010134274.1:17500-26750 GCA_015478945.1 Trachelipus rathkii | reverse complement strand
TTATTAATTATTTATTTTATATTTATATTAATTATTATTATTATTTAATTATTATTATTATTTATATATTATTTCAACTTGGGACTGAAGTATAAAAAGAACAAAATAATTAAAAAAAAAAAGCAAAATAAATTCAAAGTACTTTTAGAATTTGAGAAATCTAAAAACAACAAAAAGAAAATGCCGAGATGAACTTGGCAATTAACCTGTAAAATATTGGGCAAACCTAAATGTATCAAAACATGCCGCTTAGGCACACCTCATTTTGAAACTGTTTGGAGAACTACGGTTATCTCTTTTTTTCATTGAAAATGTTACGGCTTCAGAGTCAAAGCCCGAATTCAATACTGAACTACAAAAATAAGAATGTGATACTCGCTGACCATTCCCAGACACAATTTACAAAAATCATAGCTAAGCTGCAAATCATAGCTGGATATAATTGCCCTCGGCCCCTAAAAAGAATCCTCTTTAACATCTCAATTAACAAGGAAATTTCCCACAGGAATCTTAAAAGTCTGCACGTGTTCACTCCTGCACATAAAAAGGGTTGATATGATAAAACTGATCCTTTTACAAACTTATAAGACCGATTTTCAATTACACAACAATTAAGCAAAAGGACTCGGAAAAACTAAGTAATTAAAATTGAATAATAAATATCTTAATGACGAATAATTTTATTACGGACTTTCATTTGGTTTTTAGAAAGAACAGATCAACAACTGAAGCCCCTGTTTGTTGACTGAAAAAAAAAAAATATGAAAATATTAGAACATAAAAAAAAATTCAGTGCACTTATATTATTGGAAATCTTAACAAAAGGCTTTTATACAATAGATCAAAAAAAGCGGTCTCCAAGCTTTTTTGATCGAGTACCCCTAAGACGAAAATAATTCTAAGTTGTACCCTATATATAGGGCCTGTAATATATTATATATATAATATAATTAATATAATATATATATATATATATATATATTATATATATATATATATATATATATAATATATTATATATATATATATATATATATAATATATATATAAAAAATTGATATCTACAAAATAGCTGTAATATTTATTTTTATTTTCTAGCAGTTGTTTTTTATTGTTGTCTGCAGCTGGGATATCAAACGGTACGGCTTCCGGAGATGATTTAACAGCTTTGGTAGCCTCCAAATTGCCATCCGACATACTGAAAGTTCTAGCGGAGAATAATGTCATAAGAATCCAGCTGTATAAAAGCACAAAGTTAGTTGACTTTAAGCCAATATGAAAACGAAAACACATTAAAACTTGTAGAAAAAATGATATAATACGTTAGTAATTAGAGAAATTACTACTTCATTATCTATCGATTTATGTATTTTTAGTTTTTCTACTACTAAACCCTTAAAAACATCGTCTGCAAGCATATAAGGTTCAGAATTTTTATTTCGCCAAGATTTAGGGGGGGGCAAGTGCCCCCTAAATCTTGGCGAAATAATAAAGACAACCAACCAAATTACGAAATCACTAAAGTACGTTCATAGGAGAACAGGATGGCAAGACACCAACTAACTAACGAAACAAACCCTATGCTGTAATTCGTAGCTTGACAAAGACTGTCACAATGGAAAGACATCGTCAGTGAAGAGGAACGTGCCATGGAGTTATCATTCATCACACTGTCGGAAGCAGGCCATTCTCAGAGGATAGGTGGCTCAGCAACTCGGGGGGGGGTTATAAAACCCAATCGACCCGGTCAGTCGAAATCCTTCGTCAGCTTCAAAGTAGAATGCGCAACAAGCGCGAGACGACATGGTCAGGGTCGCCCAGGGCGGAACCCGTCGAGAAGATTGACAGATTTCCTCCGTCTGGCAGTAATGCTTTCCGAGATTGTTTTCCAAAACAAAGCGTACCAGCTACAACCACAGGCTCCGTGAGGGTCTCAGACATGTGACCCATTTCGAGCGTACAGTGAGAAAGACGGGCCAGGATATGGAACGTTTAGATACGGATACAAGGTTGCCATCGGCCCTCCTATCACGGAGCATCGAGATGCGAATTTTCATTTTCACAAAGCGGTATGGAGATTGCCACTCACAGATGAGTCGAGGTTATTACACTACATGGACCAGAAATGGCACAACGTCAGCGACATTTGGAAGAACGTGCAGAGCTTGTGAGCCACTCTCTTGCTTGCAATATTTTTTCCCTAGGATTCAAATATACTCTCGGAGGTTGGACTCATGAAATGATGAGCAGGCATTATGTTTTTGCTGCCCTCTCACGGGCATTGCATATTTCGTGAGCAGAGGAAAAGGCTACGGCTTGAAAGGCATGCGGAAGGACTCCTCCAAGAGTATATTAGTGCCTTTCGCGTCCTTCATTAGGTCCATTTTTTTTTGTTTTAACTTTTTCCATTGACAAACGCCACCACAGCACATGTACAAGTCATCCAAACGGGTACCTACAACAGGTAGGGGATCAGACTCCTGTCATTTCTGCGAGGAACCGGCTTCATGAATCCCATTTAAGCATGTCTGGCCCGCATTGTTGGGTAGACGTGTTCGAGCCCGTGAACAAGCTCCGTCCAACATACTCCGTCCACACTCAGGGAGCTTTCAAACGCTTTGACAACATCCCGCAGAAGACCAATCTAAAAGATCATTTCATCAATGCCCAATCGCTTGGAAGTTGGAAGGGCCAGAGAGGGTACAACCCCTTATTAGACACCTTTTATTGCTTGCCATTTCACATTGAAATTGTTTGTAATTTGTAGAATATTGTTGTTGATAAATAAAATCATCATATCCATATTTTTTTCGTTTTCTTATTCTTTAAGCCAATTTTAACTCCCTACACATGTTTGTTACATACGGTTATGCATTATAATCCCTGTTGCAACACTCCCAGTTAGGTAGAACCAAATAAAACTCAACCTTTAGCCCTACATCTTTTCCCAATATGAAAGAGTTTAAATTATATTTACGGGTGATGCATTTAAATTTGCCCGCGGTTTTATAATAATATATATATATATATAATATATATAATATATATATATATATAGTATATTATATATATATATATATTATATTATATTATATATAATATATATATATATATATATATATATTATATATATATATAATAATATATATATTAAATTAAATATATATATATATATAATCGCCACTCAACTTGATACAAGATCATACACTCTCAAGTGATCGTGAGGCTACTCCTTTGGCGTACCCCCAAGTATTTACTCCCAAGTATCACTTTGGGTACCCCACTTTGGAGACCACTGCAATAGATCATGGCATATGCTACTTAGCAAAATGAATAAGATGGGAATAAAGGGAAACACATCACTACAATGGTTTAAAACATACCTAAGTGGAAGATCTCAGTATGTGAAAATAGGTGAAACATGCTCGGAACCACTACAAACAATTATTATTTACATTGTAGACCAAAGACCAATGATATATTTAATTCACACGACTCTTTTATGGTTTCATTTGCTGATGATATTTCAATATTAATAAAGTATTTTTAAAAAATTCCGGCTTACACTATCACTAAAAGCAAAGCAGACGTCTTTAAATAAGGATCACAACATGGATAGATTCTAATAAACTTTCACGAAACTTGCAAAAAAAAAACTATACATCATTATACTTAGCAATAAAACTATAAGCTGATATAATTTCAACATAAAAAAAATTAATTAAAGGAGTTGACTTGAAAGAGTCCCAAAATGCTAAAATACTTGGGGTAACAATAGATGAAAAAATGACATTCAAAGAACATATCAACCAGCTAGTGAGCAAACTAGCGAAATATATGTATATACTAGTCAAATTGAAAAAAATCATTCCTTTATATATATACCTAAGTGGAAGATCTCAGTATGTGAAAATAGGTGAAACATGCTCGGAACCACTACCAAACAATTATTATTTGACATTGTAGAACCCAAAGACCAATGATTTATATTTAATTCACACGACTCTTTTATGGTTTCATTTGCTTGATGATTTTCAATATTAATAAAGGATATAAAAAATCCGGCTACACTATCACTAAAACAGCAGACAAACGTCTTAAATTAAGGAATCACCCAACATGCGATAGCATCCTTAAATAAACCCTACAACTAAACTTGCAAAAAACGTCATACATCATACTATAATTAGCAATAAAACTATAGCTGATATTTCAACATTAAAAAATTACAAGATGTTGTTGGACTTTGAAAAGGAGTCAACACAATGCTAAAATACTGGTTAAGAGGAGCAAGGACACCAGAAACTCGGTAACAATAGAGGGAAAAAAATGACATTCAAAGAACATATCAAACCAGCTAGTGAGCAAACTAGCGAAATACCTATGGTATATACTAGCTCAAAATTAAAAAAAATCATCCTTATAATATTATTGAAGAAGATAATTACATATACACATATACATCCCACACTCTTTTAATAATTGTCTTCCAGTCTAATGCATAGCTTAGACAACATCAGAACTCAATTTAATTCCGATTATTTTATGCAACAACCACAAGAATTCAATCCCGACTGCTGTTAAGCCCCCACAATAAAACTTCTATAGCACTACAGCACCTGTATTTAAAAAACTAAACTTATATACAATTGAAGAACCTATATGAAGCTGCTCTATTTAAAAAAGCACAGCACAAACGATACTACAAAATAGGCATGTTACACTTACCTTAATCATTTAACTATCCATAATAAATCAAATTTCAAAGAGACTACATAAAATCTAAAGAAATAGTAGCTACACATAAATCCTCCTTCTATAGGTTTAGGAACAAAAAGCCGTTAGACAAGCAGCTAGTTATAAATGCTTACTAAATTCACGTAAATAACGTTCCTTCAAGACAAACTTAAAAATACAAAATTCTCTTACTATCACTTACAAGGTAAATCTCTAATAAAGCTATTAAAAATACCACTATGCTTTACACTATATTAGTCAATTTACAAGTAAAACTCAAAACAAACTATTTATAAATAAGTTACTATTATTCATTATCTATTATCATTATTATTTATTATTGATTATATTATTATTATATTATTATTAGTGATATATTATTATTATTATAGTATATTATTTATATTATTATTATTTTTGTTACTGATTCTTTTATTAATATTAAAAATTTATTATTATTATATTATTATTATTATTATTATTATTATTATTATTATTATTATTATTATTCATTATTATTATTATTTATTATTATTACCTATATTATTATGATTTTATTTTTATTTATTTATTATTTCTGGTAAATTTAATATTATTATCCCACAATTATTATTGATATTCTACATATCTTATCTATTTTTCTATTCCTGGACCTATTATACTCAAAAAGAACTATGATCGGACTTCTCAACTATCTTCTGCTTACACTACTGTATCATTATTACCATTGACATGAATTTCTAATCATTATTAATTAATACTAATTCATTATTCATTACCATTAACAATTATTATATATTGATCGTTTTATTGTTATATTATTATTATATATTATTATTCTTATTGATTCATTATTATTATTATATTCATTATTATTATATATTATATATTGTCGCAATATAGTATTAAGATGAAATATTTTTCATAGGAGTCCTAGGATTGCTGTGTGGATGTTGTATGGATACTATAACAAATAAATATTATTCATGTTCTTATAAAGAAACAGGTTGCATCTTGTTCTTGTAATGAGTCATCATTAAAATATACGTGATTAATTATTTCTTTTGATCGCCCTTTAGTTTTTAAAATAAAAAAATAATAATATAATTATTTAAAAAAAAAAAAACAGGTTGCGTGAGTCATCATAAAAATATGCAGAGCTAATTATTTCTTTCGATCGCGCTTTAGTTTTAAAAATAAATAAATAATAATATTATTAATGTTCAAAAATAAAAAAATAGGGGATATGAGTCATCATTAAAATATGCGGAACTGATTATTTCTTTCGATCGAGCTTTAGTTTTTAAAATAAATAAATAAAAATATTAATAATTTTCAAAAAAGAAACAAGTTACACGAGTCATCATTAAAATATGCGGATCTAAATATTTCTTTCGCGGCACGCGCTTTAATTTTTATACGAGTAAATTTTATTATCATTTTTCCAAAATTATACATTTAACTTGTATAACTAAATTGTTAAATATTGAATTGTAAAAAATGTAATTTTTCTTATTTAATTAAAAACATATCCTGATTCTGATCTGATTATTATTAATTATTATAATATTATTTATTATTATTATTATTATTATCTATTATATATTATATTATTATATTATTATTATTATTATTATTATTATTATACATTATTTTATTATTATTATTATTATTATTATTATATTACTTATTATTATTATTCTTTATTATTATTATTATCTATATAATATTATATATATTAATTATTATTATTATCCTATTATTAATTATTATTATTCATTGTTTATTATTACTCCTTTTCTATACTTATTGTATTAATTATACTATATCGCACGTCTCAAAGGACAGGACACCACTCGGTGTGCAATTAGTAGACCCATTTCAAATACTAGTAGGGAAATTATTTTATGTTATAATCAATTGCTATAATGAAGTCGTGCTTAAAATATTGGACTATCACTTGTAAATAATGTTTATTATTTCTTCTCTGCAATTAAAGAGATTTTAAAATTGATAACCAAATTCCCATTATTATTATTATTATTATTATTATTATTCATATTATTATCCTTATTATTATATATTATTCTTATTTATTATTATTATTATATTATATTATTATTATCTATTCATTATATCTATTAAATTCATACTACTTGTACATTGCCATATTGTTATTGTTATGTTATTATATTATTATTATTATTATTATTATATTATATATATTATATTATTAATTATTATCATTATTATATATTAATATTATTACGAGTATTATTAATTCAAAGTAATATTCATATTATTATTATTATTATTATTATTAATATTTATTATTAATAATATTTATTATTTATTATTATTATTATTATTATTATTATTATTATTATTATTATTATTATATTATTATTATTATTATTATTATTATTATTATTATTATTATTATTATTATTATTATTATTATTATTATTATTATTATTATTATTATTATTATTATTATTATTATTATTATATTATTATTATTATATATTTATTATTATTATTATTATATTTATTATTATTATTATTATTTATTATTATTATTATATTTAATTTCATGTTTATACCAAGACAAATTTTGACCTTCAGAATATGAGTTGCATTTTTACCGACAAGGTGGAGCTAAAGGAACTAATTAATAAAATCAAATTTAAAAAAAGAAAAACAAATCTTATCTATATTTACTAAAAATGACGAGCAATACACAGTTTTAAAAGTGATGGTGTCAGAGACAGTATATATATATAATATATATATATATATATATATATATAATATTATTATATATATATATAATAATATATATATATATATATATATATATATATATATATATATTATAGGCCTATATATATTATATATATAATATATAATATATTATATATATATATATATATATATATATATATACTATAATATATATATATAATATATATATATTATTATATATAATATACTATATATATATATATATATAATATATAATATTATATATGATATATATATATATATATATATTAAATAATTAGTATATATAATATATATATATATATATATAATATATAATATTTAAATATATATACATTATACTATTATAATATATATATAATATATATATCATATATATATATTATATTATATATAATATATATATAATATATATATATATATATCATAGTTTGTTTTTTTAAATCCAAAATGCTTCAAATTCTCTTTTATATTTTGATTGGAATTTCTTCATTCATCTTTGTGTTCGGTTTTATCTATAAAAAAATTTCTGGCGTTGAAAATCGTTTTGTACGGGTGCAAAAATCAACTGACTGGGAAAACCGTGTGATTGTCACCGGGGCTTCAGCAGGTATTCTCTTTTCTGATTTATTTATTTATTTATTTATTTATTTATTTATTTATTTATTTATTAATTTTATTTTTAAGGGATTGGAAAGGAAGCTGCTATTGACTTTGCCCAAAGAGGGGCGAGAGTCATTCTTGCTTGCAGGAATTTGGAGAAAGCAGAAAAAATAAAAGGTAAACAATCTCTTGAAAATTAAACATTTTGTTTGATCTGTGCAATTCAAAAAAAGAATTTGTAAACTTATAGAGTAAACTTACGATCAATTTTCTTCAAATGAATTTTTCTTAATTTTGGTGATACTTCACTCTAAAATAAGTTCCGTTATTATTACCCATCATTGGAATTGTAAGACTCTATTCCAATTTTTTAATAAAACACCTCATCTGGACTCATAGAAGTATAAGATTTGAGTAGTTTAAAAGAAAAGGTTTGGTAGTTTTGTCTAAAACTATGCATCCAGATTGGTTATTTTTTGTAAAATTTGGTCAGAGCCAACACGATTCCAAATGCGGGTGTGGATAGTAATAATGCAAATCATTTTATAGTGTTGGGTTTTGTTATAATTTATCACATATCCAATGATGATGGGTAAAAAAGGGCGTTTTTAAACTACAATACGAAAAGTAGCGAGGACATATCATGATGACTTTAACAATGACGTCACATCAAGATGAGGAAACAGATTACTTATAAGTTATATTAATACCCTATGGTGAAGTGCACATCCTCTTTACAAGAAATATGACTCCTGAGAGCAGATTAGCCTACCCGATTACAATCATGAAATTTGAATCAGAAAATACTTTTGTAACACAAAAAATTATTTTTTGGTAGCATAAAAATTAAATGAATTATGATTTGCCGAGCGCTCCACCAATCAGCGAAGCCACCATCAGTCATGCGTATAAATATATATCAATCATTACAAATCTATAAATGAGAAGGATCGCAATTGCAAGGAGTGCTTTGAAAATTCTGTTTACGATTGAAGTAGTCTATCTGAGCACAGAAAAAAAATTATATCAAAGACCACAATTCTATCAATTGAAGGCACAATGATGAATTTGTTATGTCAAAGGAAATCGCAAATATATTTAAATATATATAAATTGTTAATGATAA
>JABUQX010134274.1:10000-12500 GCA_015478945.1 Trachelipus rathkii | reverse complement strand
GTGGACATGCATTGGAAAGAGAAAAGTGTAGAAGAAGTATGATACAAGTCGAAAAGAAAGCCCAGCCTTACCGCCCCCACTATACCTATTAGTGAGAACTCGTCGCAGTCAGAAAATCCACCCTAGAGCTTCATGGGACCGCGACGGACCCTCACTATGGAATATCGTCAGTGTAGGGTTTATCCCTTGGCCCAGGTGTGCGGCCAAAACCATACCCCTCACAAAACCCCGCCATTCTCTCCATCATTGCACCTTGCTCTTCTCGGCTCGCCAACTCAACATTTCTTCTCCTCCAGACATTCCTTTACTGAACTCAATTCACTTTTTCTTCGGCTCCCAGCCGCGTCGATCCCAACCACACTCACCACTATACACCCGCTTAACCAACTGACTGTCATTCATCCTTTCCACATGACACAACCATCTCAATCTATACTTTCATTTATTCTCTCATTTTACCCCTTTCTTCACACCACATAAAACTCTCTAATACATTCATTCCTCATTTTATCAATTCTTTCACACCTAACACACGTTCCTAAGATTGTCCATTTGAACACATTGGAACTTTAGGATCTATACCTCTTATCCAGACCATAGGTCTCATAACTATACATTAACACAGGTAAAACAACAAACATACCCTCATGTTAAGACCCTAGGCGCACTCAAGGACTTAGTCCCTTTACATCCACAACGATTTAATTGCACCACCACCTTCCTGCCATTCACACTTTCCTACTACACTTTGCATCATCCGTTCCCATTTTCATCCAACATATATCCTAAATATTAAACTCAGACACTTCTTCCATGCTGCTCACCATATAACAACAACTTCACACCGTAGGACTGTGCTCGCTCCACAACCATAACCTTACCCTTATCTACGTTTACTTTCAAACCACCTCGCCTTTTACACACTCTGCCAAATCTCTCAACCAATCCTCTCAAAACTCTCTTCAGATTTCACCACACAAAAACAAATTCATCCGCATTATAACAGGTAATGGTACCCTCCCCTTCAACCTCCTTTCTCCATGCATTCTAACACCATTCCTGCCACCCCCATCTCTAATTCTTTCATAAACCCCATCCACTACAAATTGAATAACCAGGAGACATTAACACATCCCTGCCTCACTCCGCTATTAATATTAAACCAATCACTTTTGGGACACCATTTATTCTACACACGCTTTCACTATCGTCATACATACTTTTGATTCCATTCAGAAGCCTACCACCAACACCATATATCAATAACACCTGCTATAGAGCTTCTCTATTAATCCTATCATACGCCTGTTGCAATCCATAAAACCTTAAATACAAAATTTATTCTTCTTCTCCTTCATTTTTTCAATCATTTGTTCAATGTAAGATTTTATCCACACATCCTTTATATTATATAATATAATATAATATATATATATAATATATATATTAATATATTATATCATATATTAATATATATATAATATATATATATAATATATATATAATATATATATATATATATATATATATATATAAGCAATATTTGTTTAAAGTTGTTAACACACTCGCAGTTGGGAAATATTAATAAATTTTTAATCTTTCTTGTGTGTTTCGAACCCAAGCCTTCTCAGTTGGTAAGAAAATGTTTTACCATTTGACCACAATGAGCCAAGAAATCTTTACCTTGAAAGAATACTTTTTTCCCAAAGAAAGTTAATGATTCACCTATGACAAGCATCTGCGCTCATGCTTCAGTCAAGGGTCAAACAGGGCTTCACTCAAAGAGATGATGTTATCAATATTTTTTTAAAACTGTTAACGCACTCGCAATTTGGAAATATAAGTAAATTATTAATCTCTCCCGCGGGTTTTGAACCCAAGCCTCCTGTACCCTGTTCTATCACGCTTGTCGGACATGATTATCGCTTCGGGGGAGGGGTTCCTCTTAGTACGCAGAAAGCTAACCAAGATGATTCTTTCTCTGACATGGAGACCTACATATTGTTATTCGCTTTCTCTTCGTTTAACTTTGCTTATTTTCGCTTTATTCTCAGCTGCCTTCAATAATTATCGTAGCATTCAAATTCCAGAATCGCCTGCTTCTTTTATTTCTTACCGGAATTGTTCTCAATCTATTTTGCGTAAAACTAAGACCTTACTTCTCCGTAAGAAATGCAACAATCATTCTCTTCTTCATTTACGGCAAATGTTGAAGTTTTTTCTAAAGAAGTGATTTATGTTCTCTCTCTCTCTCTCTCTCTCTCTCTCTCTCTCTCTCTCTCTCTCTCTCTCTCTCTCTCTCTCTCCTCTCTCTCTCTCTCTCTCTCTCTCTCTCTCTCTCTCTCTCTCTCTCTCTCTGGGCATATGACTTAGAAAGCTTACGCTCCTGACCGTATCCCACCTCTGGATCTTAAAAATTTTACTCCCGAGTTTGCACTCTGTCTTGGTAAACGATTTCGTCTCTTCCTATCATTTGCTGAAAACGTGACCTCCTTCAACA
>JABUQX010134274.1:0-5000 GCA_015478945.1 Trachelipus rathkii | reverse complement strand
AAGAACGAGTTGATCACTACATTTACCTATCTCAAAGAGTTTCAATTGAAGGTGACACCATTAAAGAAATTGAAAGAAAAGGAAAACTTGGTTGGCAGGCATTTAGTAAGTTAAAAGTAATTTTTAAAAATAATCTTCCCATTTGCCTAAATAGGGAAGTATTTAATTAATATATAATTTTAAATGAATGAGTCACAGGAGATTTTACTCTCCATCAGCGGGATTAGAACATTGTACATCACGTCACAGTGTTAACAATAACCGGATGCTCTAACCACTAGGCCATCCACGTCCCCAAAAAAAGGTTAATGCTGGGAAAGAGCAGAAGAGATAGAGTGAGAAATGAACATATACGAGAGAGAGCAGGGGTATGTGCGATGAGAAATAAGATAGAAAAGGCACAACTGAGGACGTCTAGAGAGGATGGGGGAGGAGAGAGTTACGAAAAAGTCTTGGGAGTGGAGGCATGGAGGCAGGAGACCGAGGGGGAGGCCGAGAAGAAGGTGGAGAGATGAAGTAGAAGAGGCACTGGAGAGGCATAACTTCCCGAACATCATGGAATTGAGAAGAGGTAGAGACTTCGAAGATAGGGGACGATGAGAATGAGACCAACACACACTGACAGGCAGGTAAATGCCTTCCTGGGAGCTGAAGTTATTAAGTTATTATTATTATATAATTACATATCCTACCTGTAATGACTTACAGCAGTGAAACCTGAACATTAATCTGCATAAACATCACAAAAACTCCCAGGCAGCGTGGCATCAAAAGGCAAATATTCGGTATTACTAAGAGCGATCGGAAGACCTGCAAATATGATAAGGGAGCAAACAAAAGTACTTGACATCATCGAAAAAGTAAAGAGCTTAAAGTGGAGATGGGTGGGTTGCAAGCTGCCCGGATTAACAAATAATAGACTAAAACAACCATTGTATTAATTCCAAGTAATAGTAAACATCGACAAAAAGACCAAAAACTAGATGGTCAGACGAGATTAACCTCACCACCACCAAACTTACTTCACAGGCAGCCCCCAAGGTAGGACGACCTGTTAGGTTGACCCAAGAGAAAGGTCCTTGGGCACCTTTAGGCCTAACGGCAAATCCGTGGCTGGTCAGGGCATATCGCGGCAGTCAGATGATACATAAAGCATATTGGACCCAGATGGCAACACAAAGACTGATCACGTATTTTGTGGGAAACATTAGCGTGAAGAGGACTTCATTCGCAGTGGAATGATAATGACTGAATTAAAATATGTATAATGGCTGAATTAAAATACTCCTCTGTCTCAAAAGTAAATATCCCATTAAATATTGAATATCCCATGAACGACTGAGTAATGTAGCCCCTCCGTGACGTATACGAGTGGGTAGCTAGTTACCCAGGCTACATATCAATACCAATTTTAACCAGATTTATAAAGTCAGTCTTGCACTACATCTGTTTATGTATCTTTTTGTGTATGGGCGTGTTTTCTATCCTCGTTACGTTTTTGCGATGCAGGTAAATATTGAACAGCGGTACGCTATCATATTCTGTGTGAAACATAGCAAGTCTGCCACTGAGACATTTGCAACTTTTAACGAAGCTTATGGGGAATGCCACTCTATCGAGAACTATGGGTTTTAAGTGGCACAAAGCTTTCAAAGAGGGCAGAGAAAATTTTGAAGACGACCCTCGTTCTGGAAGACCAATCTCGTCAACAAACGATGAAAATGTGGAAATTGTTAGAGCTGTGATGGAGAGAGACAACGCCCGTTCAGTGTCAGAGTGATTGCAGAAGAAACTGGTTTGGATAAAAATGCAGTTCATTGAATTTTAACGAACCAATTGCACATGCGAAAAAATTTGTTTAAAACTAGTGCCGAAAGACTTGTCTGTGGAGCAGAAAGCGAACAAGGTAAAGACTCGAAATGTCGGACAATTTATTTGGATAAAGTTATAGCAGCGATGAATGATGGGTTTTGAGTACGATCCTGAAACCAAACGGCAAAGTGCTGAATGGCACACAAAAAATTCTCCTCGTCCGAAGAAAGCACGTATGAGCAAGTCCAAGGTGAAAACACTGATTATTGCTTTTTTCGACAGCCGTGAAATTGTGCACAAGGAATTTGTACCTTCAGGACAGACAGTTAATCATGTGTTTTACAAAGATGTCTTGGAACGACTTCGAAAACGCGTTCAGCGAATCAGAACAGACATTGCAGACCATTGGGTGCTGCACCACAATAACGCGCCATCTCACACTGATCTCTCAATTATAGAATTTATGGCGAAAAAGAACATTCAAGTACTTCCACATCCTCCATGCAGCCCAGATGTAGCTCCGTGCGATTTCTACCTCTTCCCTAAGTTGAAAATGAAGTTGAAGAGTCATCATTTCGGGACGATGGAAAACATAAAAAATACTGTAACACGTGAACCAAACACACTTCAGGAAAATGACTTCCGGTACTGCTATGAATGGTGGATGAAACGTTGGAACCGCTGTGTAACCTCTCAAGGCTCATACTTCGAAGGAGATAACTTGTAAATTTCAGGTAAGTCCAATACATAATTAACACCACATAAAATACTTTTGGGACACACACACACACACACACACACACACACACACACACATATATATATATATATATATATATATATATATATATATATATATATATATATATATATATATATATATATATATATATATATATATATATATACCCTCCAGTGAGCAAAAGATGGAAGCCTAACAAACTTCACCGGAGTTTTGGAGAACAAGAATCCAAGGAAAAATCAAAGACCGACATGCCCAGATACACGACGTTTGAAATTGAGCAAGTCAAAGGAAGTGGAAAAATAGATAAATAAAGTGTTTTTTCAGACTATTCGGAGTACATCCAAGAATGAGCATAGTGGTTAAGTCTGAATCTTCCTTTTTAGGGGGCTCGAGCCGATGGGGGACAGAGGGGTGGGGACGGTTCATACCCCGGAGTCTGGGGTCATTGAGTTGGACTGAAAAAGAATGAGACTGTTTAAAAAGACGAGTCACACGAGTTTTCCTCAAAGGAAGATGTTTTTGAATAGAGAATTTAGAAGAGCGGTGTCCTTTGTAATAGCTGTAGTGTTAAGAGAGAGAGAGAGAGAGAGAGAGAGAGAGAGAGAGAGAGAGAGAGAGAGAGAGAGAGAGAGAGAGAGAGAGAGAGAGAGAGAGAGAGAGAGATGAAATAGTTTGACGGCTCTGAAGAGATTGGAGAAAGTTTGTAATAGTAGGTGAGTTAACAAGTAGAAAAGTCCTAGACTTTGTGTAGAACCACCCGAGATATATAATGTATACTTCATACAAAGGTGACCAACACCCTATATACGGAACAAGCAACTGGTGTGTTGTAAAGAAGCTCCAAAGGCTCCTCAGAAGACAGAATTAACTATATAATATATTACATGGGCGTCGTCAGGGGGGGTAGCTGCCCCCCCTAGAAGTGTTTACTCTCTTTTCAAAAGCAACACCACTCAATCTTGCGATGCAGAGAGTTTTAGAGTACATCCATACATCATATGGCTTCATTTCCTACGTACTAAAGGGAACAAGCTATAATATATCAAAAGGAAAGCCAGTTTGTGTAATTTTCCTATTCTCTTTTAACGTTTAGTTAAAATTGGTAGTATCGTTAATTCGCTATACTAGATCCAAGACTTCTTAAATAGGCCTCGCCTACTTTTGCATAAAATATATATATATATATATATATATATATATATATATATATATATATATATATATATATATATATATATATATATATATATATATATATATATATATAAGCGATCAATTGTATGCATATGGATTTAGGATTATTTTCTACTTTTATTGTAAAACTGGGAATTTTGAGTAGCGACATCTTTAGTCTCAAATCAAAAAGAAATATGCTTCGTTGATTGCATCAGATGCCTTTTTGATCGCCTATGTGACAGATTCGTTTTTGTGTGTTCCTCCATTTTATTGCTGTAGTGACTTGTAAGATCAACAATTTGTGAACTTTATTTTAATAGATAAATAAATGTGTATTGCTTATGAAGAACTTGTTTATCAAACTCCGTTAATAACATTCTAAGAAAATCATAGAAGAAAATTAAAAATGTTATCCTCAATAATTTCATGTGTGACATTTTCTGGTACGCACGATTTACCGCTTCGGGGTGAGCATCATGATGAGGGAGCGTTGCAAGATTTGTGCTGCTTACGAATAGATGCCGGAGATCAGTCATTGAAAAACATTTTGAAAAGGGGAAGAAAAATGCCACATACCAATCAGTTCAGATTCAGAATGAGATCATTCCTCTTTGTGGTACTACTATAAAGGAAATCATCGTTAATAAGTTAAAGGAAGCGTGCGCGTATAGCTAACTAGCAGATGAAACCGCTGATATTTCTGGAAAGGAACAATTATCTATAGGGTTGCGCTATTTCGACAAAAGAGTCCGATGAAGTCAAAGAGGAACCTATTGGCTTTGTAGAACTTAAAGCGCTTGACGCAAAAAAACCATTGAGAAAGCCATTGACGAATTTGTCACGAGAAATGCGATGGCTTGGGTTTTGATGGCTGTTCTACGATGTCTGGCAAAGAAGTAGGTGTCCAAACAAGATTGCGGAAAAAGTATAAAAAAAAGCATCGTTCTTTCATTGCTCTCACACAAACTAAATCTAGTAGTAAATGATATGAACACAATACCAGAAATCCGCAATACTGTGGGAACCATAAAGGACATTATTACGTTTTTCGCGAGTCGGTCTTGAGAAGAAAATTAATGCCAAACATCCCAAGCCTATGCCAGACCAGATGGTCTGAACAACACAAGTGCATCAGAGTGTTTAAGGAGCACTTTGTACGAATGATGCAAGCATTAGAAATCCTTTCCATTGAAGGAAATACAGCCACAAGAAAAAGCGCTTTTCAGTTGTATTCAGCGGCATGTAAGTCGTCATTCATCATGGCTAT
>JABUQX010134273.1:0-13175 GCA_015478945.1 Trachelipus rathkii | reverse complement strand
ACACCTTCGTGTTGACTCCAAATGTTCAAGAACGAAGCCAATACAAGCAAAATATAGGGCCTGAAATAGACTAACTCCATCAACGTTACCAGTGGCACACTACCCAAACTATTTAGAAATGACAACGTATCCCATGACAGCCAATAGCACCAAACATCTTGTTTACACACCCTCCAAAAATCTCCTTCTACCAATCATCTCAAACGCTCTTAGATTCACCTCACAAAAACCAAATCATCCGATAATTTGGCAACGTTTCCTAAATCTCTTCCATTCTCATAATATCTAACACATCCTCTGCCACCCTCACCTCTAGTTCTATATCATAACCCAGCAAATAAACATCGTGAAAAGCTATGTGCCGTTTAGAACGGAGAGCGGATACACGAATCCTAAGCCAGCTCAAGATAATATACAATATAATATATATATAGTAAATAATATATATATATCTTAATATATATTAGTAATTATATACATATATAATATTATATAGATATATATATACATATATTATATATAAGTATATATAAGTATATATATATTATACATCCCAATGTATCTGGCCAACTGGCTTTGTATTTCGTTTGCGCGTCTTCCCCAATATCTGAAGGTAGCCACCACTAATAAGAAGAAGACAATAGGTCATGTACCCCACATATAAGAATAAGAATGGGCTACGTCAACATATTAAAGATAGGGGTTCACCTGACCCCATAGTTGATAAATACCAAAAAATGATTAAAACAAGACCAAGATGGGTCCATACGCCCAATTAAATAAAACTGAGTCACATGACATAAGAACAAGCCAACTTGCCTGACCTATTATAAAGAAACAACTTGGGTCAGTGACCCCTTATAGTGGGTATAGTAACAAGAAACTGACAATGGTAAATACAAGGAAAACTTTGAGTGCCCGTGACCGCAATTAAAGAAGCAATCAACTGGAGTCAGTTACCCAATATTAGAGAAACAAGGAATTGGCCACGACCTCCAATTCAGAACAAGTAACTTGACAAGCAAAATATAGACCTGAAAAGAACTAATCCATCAAGTTACCAGTGCACAGCAAAGCCCAAATTAGAAGATGACCAACATCTTTTTACACACCCTGCGAAATCCCTCTACCATCCTCCCAAACTCTCTTCAAATTCCGCCTCACAAAAACCAAATCATCCGGACGATAATAGGCAGAGCATCGTCGACTCTCTTCCATTCTCCGATAAATTCAACACCATCCTCGCCCCCTCACCTCGTAGTTCTTTCATCAACCCCAGCCAAATAAAAAATCGAAAAACTTATTCCGCTAGTAACGGAGAAGCGGAGTATACGTATCCTGATCCACCTCTATATATCTATATAATCATATAGTGAATATACTTATATAGACTATATATATATCATAATATATACATATATAATATATTTATAATATATATATATATATATAATAATATATATATAATATTATCATATTCATATATATATTATTATAATATCCCAATGTATCTGGCAACTGCTTTGTATTTCGTTTGCCCTAATATTAATAACACAAACTAAAGAAGAAAGCAACTAGGTATGTAACCCCAATATGTAAGAAGAAATGATGTAACGTCGTAACCCCATATTAAAGAACAAAGATAATGAGGTTCAACCTGACCCAATATGAAAAACAAAAAAAACTGAATAAAAACAGAAGAACAAGCCAACCGGGGTCAGGTGACCCATATTATTTAAGATCAAGGTATTCTGACTGATCTACAGACCCCTTGAGTATGATAATACGGATTGACTGTGGTTTACTGATCCCCTATTATAAAGACAAGCAAACTGGGTCAGTGACCCCAATAAAAAGAACAAGAACGCACAATGTAATGTACAACGAACTGATATAGTCTCGTGACCCGCTGAATATAAAGGAACAAGGTGCAACTGGTCAGGTTACCCCAAATTAGGTGGAACAAGGCATCTTGGCGCACGATGACGACCCGATTCTCAAGAACAAGCCGAACTACAAGGGCAAACTTATAGACTGACAAAGAACTAAATCATCGAAGTTACCACGTGACAAGGCTACCAATCTAGAAGAGGACACACATCTCTTACCCACACACACTGCCAAATCTCGTCTTAACCATTCATCCTCAAACTCTCTATCAGATTCGCTCACACGCAAATCATCCGGATATAATAGGTAGGGCACCGTTCCTCTCTCTCCATTCTCCATAAATTCTGAACACCATCCTCGCCACCCCTTCACCTTCAGTGCTTGTCATACACCCCGCCAAATAAAAATCGAAAAACACTATTCCGTAGGACGGAGAAGCGAGTACGTATCCTGCCCACTCTATTATATATATATTATATAATATAGATATATATATTAATAGTAATACGTATATATATATAATATATATATATAATTATATATAATATTATTTATATATATATATAATATTATCCCCATGGTATCTGGCAACTGCTTTGTATTTTCGTTTGCTAGGGGGTGAGGTGGGTGTTTGGAGTGACGACCAAAAATAAAGAGAAGGCAACTAGCGGTAAGGACACCCGCAATATAACGAATAAGAAAATGGGGTAACTGCCGTACCGCATATTAGAGACAATGATAATGGTGTCACCTGACCCCATCATGAAAAAACAAAAAACTGAAAAAACAAAAGAAAAAGCAACTGGGGATACGTGACCCCATTATAAAGATCAAACAATTGACGTCACATGACCCTATATAAAAAACAAGCAACTTGGGTCACGTGGCCCTATTGTGTGTGTTGTGTGTGTGTATAGGGTGGGTGTGTGTGGTGATGGTAGTGTGGGTCAGGTGACCCCAACATAATAAGAACAAGAAACTGACAATGTAAAGACAAGGAACTGAGGCCGTGACCGCAAAATACAAGAACAAGTCATACTGGGGTTGGGACCCCAAAGAGATCAAGAATTTGGCACTAGACTCCCAATATTCCAAGAACAAAGCAACTACAAGCAAGTATATGGACCTGCAAAAGAACTAAATCCATCAGTTAACCAGTGCCAGCCTAACCCAAATTAGAACGATGACACATCTATACACACCCTGCCAACATCTCTGCCACCAATTTCATTTCAAACTGCTCCTTCAGATTCGCCTCACAAAAGCAAAATCATTCGGATATAATAGGTAGGGCAGGTTTCACTCTCTTCCATCTCCATAAATACTTAACACCATCTCTTGCCACCCTCACCTCTAAGTTCTTTCATAACCCAGCCAAATAAACATCGAAAAACTTATTCCGTTTGTAACGGAGAAGCGGAGTAAAGTATCCTGTCCCCCGCTATAATATATATATATATATATATAATATTTAGATATATATATATAGTATATATATGATATATATATATAAATATAAGAATTATATTATATATTATACATATGGTATAGTATATAAATTTTATATATATTATATCATATATAATATTATGTGTATTATATAAACATATTATATATTACTATAATATAATTATAATATATTATATATATATATATATATATATAATATATATATATATCTATATTATATTATTATAATATATATATAATATCAATATATATAATATTATATATATATAATATGTATATATATCTATAATTAATAATATAATATAATAGATGTATTACCTTTTAGGCTCCACATGTATCTGGCACATGCTTTTGTATTTCGTTTGACCCAAATATTAATTTACACCAGAAATAATAGAAGAAAAGAACTGGTCATGATAGAACGCCCCACGATATAAAGAATAAGGAATGGGTTAACGTACCCCCATTACATTAAGAACAACGATAACGTGGGTTCACCTGACCCCCATCATGAAAAACAAAAAAGGGTTGGACGTAGAATCGGGGATGGGAGGAGCAAAGACTGGGTGCAGGGTGACCCCAATATGAAAGATCAATACAACTGAGTTACATGACCCTATAATAAAAACAAGGCACTTGGGTCACTACCCTATTTATAAAGAACAAGCAACTGGGGTCAAGTGGACGCCAATATAAAGAAGACAAGAGATATACAATGAGGTTAGAGTGTGTGATAAAGTATAGGATGCAAATACAAGAACAATCACTTAACGTTGTTATTCTTGTTCTGAGACAAGGAATTTGGGCCACGTGACTCCAAGTTCAAGAACAAGCAACTCAACAAGCAAATTATTAGACCTCAGAAAAGAACTATCCGTCAACGGTACCAGCTGCAGCAGCCGTACCCAAATAGAAGATGACAATCCACTTTGACACCCCCTGCCACGATCTCTCTAGGTGGATGTCATCTCGAGGACGGTGCGTGTATCAGATCGCCTCAACAAAACAAATCACCGGATATTAATGAGTAGGGCAGTTTCACCCTTTCCATTTCTTAATTCGTAGCGACCATCCTACTGCACCCCTCCCTTCTAGTTCTTTGCATAACCCCAGCCAAATAGAAATCGAAAAAACTTATTCCGTAGATTATCGGGAGAACGGGGAGGAGTGAACTATTGCCACGCCTCTAATATATAAGATAGTTATATTATATATATAATATATATATATATATATATTATATATATTTATATTATATATACATATATATATATATATTAATCATATATATATTTATAGTATATACTCCCACATGTCATCATGGCAATTGACTTTTAAATCATTTTAAGCCAAAGTTAAACACCAAAAATGTAAAGAGAAGCAAGCAACTAGGGTCATGTAAACCCCAATATAAAGAATACAGGAATGGGAACGTAACACTTATTAGACACAATGTAAGGGCGTTCACCCTGACCCATCATTGAAGAAAAAAAAAACGATAAAACAAAGAACAGCAACATGGGGGTCAGGTGACCCCAATATAAGATCAAACAACTGAGCGTGACCCCATAATAAAGAACAAGCAACTTGGGTCACGTGACCCTATTAAAAGAACAAGCAACTGGGTCAGGTGACCCAGTATAAAGAACAAGAAACTGACAATATTGTACAATTACACGGACTGAGTCGTCAGTGAGCACGCAATATAAAGAACACTCCAACTGGGGTCAGGTTACCGCAATATTGAGGACAAGGAATTTGGGCCACGTGACTCCAATTTCCAGAACAAGATTTTCGAATTATTAGACTTGAAAAGAACTAAATCCATCAGTTACCAGTTGCTTAACAACCAGCGCCCAAATTTAGAGAGTGACACATCTTTACACCAACCCTGCAAATCCTCTCACATCTCAAACGCTCTTCAATTCGCTCCACACAACCAATCATCGGATAATAGGTAGGGCACTTTCACTCTCTTCCATACTCCATAATTCTACACCATCCTCGGCCCCCACCCTCACTCTAGTCTCATTTCAATACAGCCGCACAGCCAATAAATCAAAAACATTTCCGTTAGTAACGGGAAGCGGAGTAACGTATCCTGCCCACCTCTCTCTCTCCCTCGTCTCTCTCTCTCTTATATATATAATTATATTATATAGTATATATTTATATATAATATATATATATACTATAAATATATATAGTATATATATATTGATATATATATATTATATATTATTATATATTAATATATATCTCCCAATGTATCTGGAAACTTCAATATTTCGTTGCCAAATATTAATACACCAAAGTAAAGAAGAAATGTAAACCCAATATAAAGAATAAGGAAGTGGGGTAAGTAACACCATTATTAAGAACAAGATATGGGTTCACCTGACACCCCAATATGAAAAACAAAAACCTGATAAACAAAGAACAAGCAACTGGGGTCAGTTGACCCCAATATAAAGATTCAAAACAACTGAGTACATGACCCCATATAAAGAACAAGCAACTTGGTCACGTGACCCTATTATAAAGAACACAAGCAACTGGGGTCAGCGTGACCCCCAATATAAAGACAAGAAACTGACAATGTAAGATTACAAGGACATGAAAGGTCCGTGACCGCAATTAAAGAAGCAATTCAACTGGTCAGTACCCATATTCGAGACCAAGGAATTTGCCATTGCCGTGACTCCAATTCAGAACAAGCACTACAAGCAAATTAGTAGACCGAAAAGATAAATCCATCAAGTTACAGTGCCAGCTACCAAACATTAGTAACGATACACATCTTGTACACACCGCTGGCCAAATTTCTCTACCTATATCTCAACTGTCTTCAAGATTCGCCCTCACAAACCAATCCTCCGGACTTGACTAGGTGGCACGTGTTCACTCTCTTCCTTCTCCCGATATTCTAACAACAATCCTCTGCCACTCACCTTCTATTCTTTCATACCCCCAGCGCACAATACAAAATCGAAAAACTTAGTTCCTTGGTACGCGAGAAGCGTAAGTAACGTATCCTGCCCCCCGTCTCCTATATAAATTTATATTTATATGCTATATATTATATATATATAGTATATTATATATATATATTAATATATATCATATATATAAAAAAAAATATATATATTATATATATAATATCCTACTATAGATCTGATACATAATCTCCCCAATGTATCTCGTGCAACTGCTTTGTATTTCGATTGCCAATTATTTAATACACCAAAATAAAGAAGAAAGCACATAGGGTCATGTAACCCCATGATCAAAGAAATAAGGAGAAATGAGGTAACGTAACCCATTATTAACGACAAGGGTAATGTTCTGACCCAAAAATGAAAACCAAAACTGATAGAAACAAAGACAAGCAACTGGCGTCACGGTGACACACCAATAGTAAAATCAAACAAACAAGTCACATGCCCCCTATATAAAGAAACAAGCAACTTGGTCACGTGACCCAATTATAAAGAACAAGAAACTGGGTTACGTGACCCAATATAAAGAACAAGAAACAGGGACAATGTAAATTACAAGGAACTGAGTTCCGTGACCGCAATATAAGAACAATCAACTGGGGTCGGGTTAACCCAATATTGAGAACAAGGAATTTGGCCACGTGACTCCAATTTCAAGAACCAGCAACTACAAGCAAAATTACAGACCTGAAAAGAACTAAATCCCTCAAGTTACCAGTGCACAGCTACCACATTGAAGCATGACTAACATCTCTTTACACACCTTCCCAAATCCTGCTACCAATGCGTCTCAAACTCTTTCATGATTCGCCTCACAAAACACAACATCATCCGGATATAGAGCATAGGGCACTTTTTCACTCTCATTCCAATTCTCCATAATTCTAACACTCCTCTGCCACCCTCACCTTTAATTCTTTAGAATTCACAAATAAATAAAATCGAAAAAACTTATTCCGTTAGTACGGAGAAGCGGAGAAAAAATCAAAAACATGCTAATATATATAGATTATATATATATATATTATATATATAGTATATATTATATTATATATAAATATATTATAATATATTATATATTATATATTATATATATATTATATATTATTATATATTATTATACTATATATGTCCAATGTATCTGGACAAGCTGGCTTTTGACACAGTCCCCAGACATAATCTAATACACAAAATAAGAAGGTAAATCATCTTCACTAATTTAAATATAAGAAAGGGAAATGCGTAACGTACCCATTATTAAGAACAAGATAATTGGTTCACCTGACCCCAATATTGAAAACAACAAACTGAATAAAACAAAGAAACAAGCAAATGGAGGCAGGTGACACCCAAGTATAAAATCACAAGCTGAGTACTAGACCCCTATATAAAGAAAGCACTTGGATCCCCGTGACCCTATTATAAAAGAACAGCAACCTGAGGTATAGGTGCCCCGAATATAAAGACAAGAAAACTGGACAATCGTTAAATTAACAAGGAACTGAGGGTCCATGACCGCAATATCAAAGAAGAATGCAACTGAGGCGTCAGGATATACACATAATTGGAACAGAAGGAAATTTGAGCCACGTGACTCCAATTTCAAGAACAAGCAACTACAAAAATTAAAATTATAGACTGAAAAAGGAACCTAAATTCACACAAAGATTACACAGATGCAACAGCTAACCCAAATTTGAGAGACACATAACTGTTTAGACACACTGCCAAAATATATCTACCATCAATCTCAAACTCTCATTCAGAATTGCTCCACAACCAACTTCATCGCGATATGTAATAGTAGCACTCACTTCTCTTCCATTCTCATAATCTCAACACATCTCCTGCCAACCCTCACCTCTAGTTCTTTCACCCCAGCCCCAAATAAAAATCGAAAAACTTATTCCACGTTAGTTAACGGAGAAAGCGAGGAAGTATCCTGCCACTCTATATAACCTTTTATGCCCTTTTATGATTGATTCTCTTCTCTAATTTTCTCCTGGTAAATTAGAATCAACTTATAATATCTCCATATAATATAATATCTTTAAGTGTATCAATTTCATACTTCTTACATACAATTTCTGATAAAAATTTTATAAATTAAAATGAAGTATTAAGGCTGCTAAGGTAAAGTAATAATGCTTAATTAATAGATTAATGTTAGATTAATTAAATTTTGCTGTTATGAAGTTACATTTATTAGGTCGCGAATAAATGTTATTAATTAAAATAAATGTTTAAGTATTGAATAATAAAACAGCACGATTCATAATATATATAGGAAATCTTGTATTACTCTTTTGTAAATACTCAGACAATGAAATGTAAGAATGCTTTATCAATTCTTGCGTCCTGTCCACTAAAAATGCTAATATTAATATTATACAGAGTAAAGAGCGCGTAGTATCTAAATTATCGCCGGGCGGTCAGTTTGCTACTACGCGCTGTCTCCGACACTATCGAAGGGTCAAGTAGACGATTGGACTGGGTTGCGGGTGACTGTCTTTGCGGCGGGCGCGTTAAAGGTGCAGCCCCAGTGCTCTAGTCGCCTTAGAGGTGTTTCACAATGGTGATACATCACGTGGCGCAAAGATCATCTAGATATATAGATCTTAGATTACCTATGAGTGATAGCTGTATTATAAAAAGGCTAAAAAGGTTGAAAATGCAATCTAGTAGAAAACATCCTAGGCAAGCCTCATATATAATATAGACACCATCGCAAGTTAGTATATGGCTAGTAATGTGGTAGTGTCGTTTCAGTGTGTGAGTGTTAGAGTGTTATGGTGAAGTGTACGCTGCTCTTATAGAGGAGGATGGCCAGATACTAAGCTGTGTATCAAGTGTCATTGAACTGTGTGTATAGTGTCATGTGTGGATGTGTGTATAAGTGACATAGTGTGTATACGTGTCCTAGGTAAGTTGTCCTAATGGAGAAAAGTAAGTGTCTTATGGTAAATGTAGTGCTATGGTTGGTGCAAAGTGCTGCTGTTATAAGTTCTATGAATGTTGTATAAGGTGGACATATTAGTGTGTTATAAGATGTGATAGTGGAGAAAGTGTTATGGGAACGTAAATGTAAGCGTCTAATGGGTTTAAATGTAAGTGATCTATGCTCTAGGTGCAGGCTAGTGATCTGTGGCTATATGGTGTCGATAGTAGAATCGTCTGACCTGTATATTAATAAGTGACGATAGGTGAATAAAAGGATCAATAGAGTGCTAAGATGTCTTATGAGTGTGGGCAGGTGACTGCCTGTGTGTGAAGTGTGTGGTGAGATGTGAATGCGGATGGAGATATGACCTGACACTCAGACTTTATGCTGATATTTGAGCTGAGTCTGTGGTGCGCATGAAAATGTAAAGTAAACATCAGAGATATGTAAAAGGTTTCTAAGATAGAATCTGTACCCCATATTGAGAACAAGGACTTTGGGCCACGTGACTCCAATTTCAAGAACGAACTACAAGCAAAATTAAAGACCTGAAAAGAACTAAATCCTTCGAGTTAGCTGTGCCAGTGCACAGCTACCTAAATTAGAAGATGACAACAGATTTTACACACTGGGCTGCCAAATCTCTCTACATTATCGATAAGCTAGCTATCAGTAACATGCATGTTACGCCTCACAAACCAAATCTCCGGATAATAAAGGTAGCGGCACGTGTCACTCTTTCATTTCTCCATTATACACCATTTCTGCCGACCATCACTCTTAGAGTCATCGTTTTCATTACACCCAGCCATAAAACTGTGTGTAAGTACCGATACTGTGAGAGATATAGTAAGTAAATCTGTTTGCTCGCGAGTATGGTGAAGGAGTAAAATCTATGTGCTGTAGAGGAAGGAGTACTGTAGTTGAAAGCGTGATTATATACTCATCTCTCTACAGTTAGTATGTGTTAGTCAAGAGTAAGTATAGAATCTAGTTAGCTGTTAGTGTAGTATATTATTTATAAATAATATATGATGATATTAATATAATAATAATATAGTATCGTTAAGTGATTTTTGTTGTTGTATGTGTGATTATATATATATATATTATATATATGTATTGATGTACTTAGTGTCACACATATCTTGATGTGTTAGTTAATGATGTGTTTCCTCAGATGAGACGAATTTCATATCATTTAGTGGTGCAGACATTGCTGTATATGTATTTGATTGAACAAATATCTTGTGATGTAGAAATAAAATAGTGCTCAATATTGATGATGCAGAGAAGCAATATGGTCATGTACCCCATATAAGATAAGTGGGATAGTGTGGTGCTGTGTATACGAAGTGGGTGTGTGTGCTGGTTTATGAAGTGTAGTGAATGGAATGTGGTGTCAGCTGACCCCCAATAATGAAAATACGTAGGCAAGCTGGATAAACAAGAAACAAGTAACCGGGTCTAAGGTAGTACCCTCATATATTTAAAGATTACACTAATCAACTGTGAAGTCACTACCTATCCTAGTTAATTATAATATATGAACAATCAACTTTGGGTACGTTGACATATATACCTTATTCTAAAAACAACAGAACTTTTAGTACATAGTGACCAAAATGTTATTAAGTAATGAAACTAAATAAATTAATAACTCGATAATCGGTACATGGTTCATGGAGGTCCGTGACCCGCTCAAATTAAGTAACATAATCAATATGGATATAGTAGTTTAACCCCAATATTTGATAGAAATCAAGGAATTCTATATGTTATAATGTATACTCACAGTGACCTCCAATATTTTCATAAGAAACATAACACACCAATAATCATAAATAATTAGTATAGACCGTGAAATCGAACTTAATATATCCATCCAAGTTACCCATGATGCTACAGCTAACCTCCAAATATAGATAAGAGACTAACACACATATAGTACTTTTACACCCCTGCAATATACTCATCATACATATTCATTACTTCTAAACTCTTATCTCAGAGTATCGCCTATACTACAAAGACCAATTATCGGATAAATATATGTGATATAGGGACTCCTATTCACTTCCTTTTCTGATTCCAAATTGGACTGCTTCTTATACAGTCCAATCCTCTGCCACCCTCACCTCTTACGTCTTTGTTAACCCCCAAGTTTATCCACTAATAGAATAAAATTATCCTCGAAAAACTTATTACACCAAGATTGTAAACGAAGTAGCGGGGCAGTCATAGCGTACGTCCAGCTCGCCCACTCTCTATGATTATATATAGATATATGTATATAGGTAATATACTAAAATGCTGACGATTGTTAACATAACCCATTTATGAATATCAATATACTATCATATGATATATCGAAGTAATATAATAAGTAATTATTTATTATATATTTTTATTGTTATTATTATTATTATTCTTGAAACAATATTGTTACTACTATCAATAGTCATAATATAATTAAACGTTATCTAATTATAATTAGTATAGTTATTAATTATTATTATTTTAATTAACAATTTTTTATTACCTTTATTGGGTACATCGAACTTCAGATAATATTCATCCCATTACAGGATGAATAGCCTTTGCTTACATGGCTATTATTTCCTATTTAGTTTTATATTTAAAAAAAAATAAAAAGGATAAAATAATATATATTAATATATAATTTATATATATATGAATATATAATTATTTTATATATATTATTATAGATATTTCACATAAAAAATATACTGATATAAAACTTATTTTATTTTGGAGGTTTGATACAGATTCATTCAAACACATTCAAACGTTTTTCAAGCGCTCACATTCTCTCTAAGCTTTGAGGCTTGTTAAGTTCCCTTTCTTTCCTCTCCAACTGACAAGAGTCCCGGGAATGCGCGCCCTTATAAAAGATTCGGTTCCGCTGTCTTTCCTACTTCCCCCATACTACTAATCCCCTCTCCTTCTCTTTTTCCACCTACTAACTCTCTTTCCCCCATCGTCTCTCTCTCTCTCTCCAAAGGCATATTTTAAAGAGCAATTTGGTACTGGACTTTAGGGATTGTCCCCAAAAGAGGGATCTGGCTTTAGGGATTGTCCCCAAAAGAGGGATCTCTACTTTCGGAATTGGGACTTCAAGGAAGTATTGAGAAATGCTTTTATATTTTATGGGTCGTTAAAACATAAAATTGTGTGGGAGAGATATATTAAAGTGTCTATTTGTAAACAGATTGTTGCAAGGTGTTAGTAAAGTTAGGAAATCATGGCGTCTTTGATCATAGATAACCCAAACATTAGATGAAATGTTGTGCCGAATTAGCAAAACTATTAGTTTAATATCTTAATGGAGTAATATCTCAATTTTACGAGATAGTCCTTTCTCCCGGAAATTGAAGCCAGGATTGGTTTCTTATTTTTTAAATTTGCATACAATTCATCTTAATTCATCTCAATTCAAGGACTAGAATTTAATATCTAATGGTTTAAACTTACGGGTAGGTGAAGCCAAAGTTAATTTTAAATTGGTCTCTTTTGAATTTAAATTTTACTTGAATGCAAAATCTGATCAAACATATTGGATACAAGTTGTAATTAAGATTTTATTATTTCTGAAATGACTGAATTTAAAGGAATATTTCTTTAAATAAATTTAATGGTTGGATGTTAAGCATCCTTATGATATGAAGTTAAAATTATTTATTTGAATTTATAAGTCTCTAGGATCATTTCCATGAGTGTTAGTAAAAAAGGTTTTTTACGTCACAATACACAATTGACAAATTTATACAAAAGATTTTGACTTTACAGTATTAGGTTAACAAAATTATACAAAAGATACATTTGTAAAACACAACAAAAGTAGTAAGAAAAAT